>VDFB02093670.1:0-29644 GCA_007258455.2 Sequoia sempervirens | reverse complement strand
GAAGTTCATATGCCACAAGTGGTGATTTAGTCCCAATATTAGATTTGATATGAAACTTTGATATCTTCTTAGGTTCTCCTGTAGCTTCTCTCCTATCAAATCTTTGAGTCTAAAACAATGAATTGAAACTTGTAGGTGACTTTCGGTGATACTGCAAGTAAGGTGACAACTTTGATAACTTCTCTCCAAACTTGCTCTTCAATGGATCTTCAACCTAAATCTGCAAATCCCACATCAAAGAGAGGGGAATTTTTTTTTTTGTTAGTGGATAGGGGTTTGCCTTGGTCAAACCCTATTTTGGTAATCAAACCTTGAAATGAAATGAAATATAATGGAGGAATGATGAATGAAAAATATGCAATGTCGCAACTCACCAAACCCTTGGAATAAAGGCTACAATCTTGTAAGTAGTGGATAGCATGAATGTGGCTCTTGAATCTTGATTGTATGTTGTAGATCTTTAATTGAGTTGTTTTTTGAATCATAAAACCCTACATCACACATGTTAGCTAAAATACAAACATGATGCATGATGACTTTGACATGATGCTTGATTCTGAAATGATGCTCCAAAATGCTTGTTAATCACTCTTGAATTCTCTTGTAATCATAAAATTGCTATAGGAATTCTCTCATCAATTTGATAGGAGAAAATATGTGAAATAACCTTTTATTTATACCTGTTTATGCTAAATTTCTCAAAATTACAACACTACTGTAGTGTAGAAAATTGTACGCTCTTGAAATTGAGGTAATTTCACACTTAATTTGGACCTAATTTTGTACCTTTGCATTAAATACCCTTTAAAATCATCATTAATAGGCCCCTAAGACCCATTATTTTAGATCTTAAGGCTTATTTCAGCTAAAAACCTAACAAAATCATCTAAAACATCAAAAATCCCGAAAACCCACCTCAAAAATCTAGGGTGGGACTCATTTGCCACCTTGGGTGAATGAGTCCCCCTAGGGGATACCCATTCACCACCTTGGGAGAATGAGTCCCATTTGGGACTCTTTTCAAATTTGAATAGGAAAATCACCTTTTTAATTCAAATTTTTGGTTGTTGTCAACCTTTGAGATCTAAATAATGGTAAATTATGTGTTTATGCCTATATAAGCAAGCTTCTAAGTCATTTTTTTCATCTAATAAAGCATTTTCAATGGCAATTTCAAGAGACAAGGATCAAGAATATTCAAGCATTCTTTCACAAGAGCATTCAAGTCTTGAAAGCAAGAAAAGTTGAAGTCTTGGAGCAAAATTAAGGTGTTTTTGAAGGTCTTCAATCTCACTTTCATTCAAGATCTAGCATTATCAAGTGTTGATCATGGTTGTCTATAGTGAATCATGACGGATTCTAGGTTGGGGAGATGCAACTAGCCATCAAGAAAAGCCTAATGACTTGTTTCCTAAGTGATTCCATCCTCCATTGTCACTCTACAATTAGCCTAAGGAAGGTATAAGCATGATTAATGCTTATTTGAGTGATTAGAGATCTCTCAAAGTGAGTCATTCATTGTCATATTTCATTCATGCATGTCATTCTTACACATTAGAATAGGGTTGCCTTGTGTTTTAGATTTCCTAGTCTTAAACACACTTAAGGCTAGGGTTCATGTTCACATTTACATTCAAGTTCTATTATTCCCATCAAGGTTTAATTACTAAACTAGGGGTTTGATTGAGGAAAACCCCCCATAAGGAAATCAAGTCTATTATTTTTTGCATGTATTTTCTCATATTTGGATCTAGAAATTAGTTTGGAAGGGAAGGGAAAATATTGGAGCACAAATCTAAACTTTAAATTACCAAAAAGGCGGAACGAGACTGATTCGCTATAAGTGGCGAATGAGTCCCACTATAGGTGTTTTCCAAAACTATTTACAGATTCAGATACCTTTTTCCCCAAAACTAATTCCTGTATAGAAATCCAAATCTGGGACTGATTCACCCAGATTGGAAAATGAGTCCCAGTAGGTCAAAAGTTAGATTTTCCAACATTTCAAAGCTTCAATCAGTCATCTTTAGGTTCTCAAGTGCACACAGTCCTTCTTGTAGCTTTCTATTTTGTTTCATTTACTTTTCTAGGTCATTTTGTAAGTCATTGCATCATATTAGGGTTTAGTATTACAACTTGCATTGCTTTTTTCTTTCCAAGTTTTTTCTTGGTGGTGAACCCCTCATTAGTTCACATTAAGCCCTTATGACAACCCTCTTGCAAGATCTCTTTCTCCTTTGCATTGAGATCTCAAGGGTTTGTTCTTGAATGAGAGAGAGTGAAGATTGTCATTCTAGTTCCTAAACCCTAGAAAAGCAAACAATTTTCCACCTTTCAACTACAAGCCAACATCAAATCTAGGAGAATAAAATCCCACCAAGAAATTGAATTCAAATTAGGTCAAAGTTAAGCAGAACTCATATGCCAGTTGGGGCATATGAGTTCTAGTAGGATAAGCTCCAGACACAAATTTCAAAAAATGTTTAGTTTTATGTTAAATTCAGGTTTAGACCTTGAAACTTAGGTGGGACCCATATGACCAAGGTGGCGTATGAGTCCTAGATCAATAATTTTGGGCCATGCAAACCAAAATCATTGAATTATGAGTGGTCAATTGATATATGTTAGGATTATCCTCATAAAGATGCATTAATTAAGGCTTGTGGATGCAAAATAAGACCAAATAAAGCATAAAGAAGCCCAATTTTAGCAAGGAGGGCTTAAAAAAGTGTGAAAATGTAATGGGCTACAATTTTATACACTAAATTTAGCCCTCACTTTAGTGAGAGGAGGAACTTACTTCAAACTCACACTAAAGTAGACAAACTCGCATCAAGAGGGGTTCAAGCATACCAATGATAGTCAAATAGGATAACAATGATCAAGAGGGTTGTACAAGCCCCCAGGATCAAGATCCTATGATAAAGAAACATAGGAACAAAAGAACACACATGTAAATAACGTATGAAGGACCAAAAAGATACACACATACACTGCCAAAGACGAAAAGAAAGAAAAAACAAAAACAAAAGGAGTGGATCAAGCTTTAACTTTTTTTCCCACATGCTATCTAGATTAGATCTAAGATTTTTGTCCAAAAACATTTACAAGTGGAACATGATGTCCACTATACAAACCAAACACACTTTTAAAAGGGCTAGTGGAACCTCAGGCCATCCACTAGGTGGGCCCCCAATGAAAGACATACACACGCAACTGGTATGTGCTCACACAGACAAGCAAGTGGCTATGGGAAAGTGATGCCTAAGTTCGGCTCCCATACATACAACAATACCAAAGCTATACCTTTTGATAAATTTGATAAGGTGCCACACAACAATGAACTTCAAGCTTCATGAGGCAAGCAAAGCTTTGTATTCTTAAAACTCATGAACAAATAAGATGGCTCCACAGGAAAGTGAAGTATGTTATGCAAGGTGGCCATATAACATAAATTGTAAATGCAAAAGAGTGTAAGGTACATTCAAAGGATTTTTTCTTAGTTAATGTAAGGTATTAACTTAGGTAACATTGTGCCTAATGTCTCCGAGAGAGGACCAATCGAAGTGGTGGAACCCCTAAAAGTTTATGTGTTCTACTGGTAAATTTTGTAAAATTTGGTTGTTTTCCTAGTTAGGAACTAGTCTTATGGCTTAGAGTTTCAGTCATTTACATGTTCTAGGGTTTATTTTCCCCTTAAACCATTTTAACAAATCCTAAGTGTAAATCCCTTTGCATAAGTTCTAATTCATAGTTGACTTGTTATCTCCCGTTCTTGGTCATGTTAGTTATGACTTATGTCATTAAGTCTATTTATTCACCAACCCCTTGAACCTAATGTTCCCAATTGCTACTCGTCAAATAATTCTCAATATTGCTTTATGTCATGCAAATTGTCATAAATACTTTAAATGTTGGCTATTCTCCTAAGTTTAGGTTTTAATTTTTCATCTTTGGTATAAGGTCTAAGACTAAGTTTTATGTCCCCTATCATTCGTCAACCTAGTCAGACACCCTTTTAAGTATTAACAATTATGGACGTGCAGAAAAAAATCCTTTTATGCAGGTTGTCGGATCTATGAGATTGCATCTTGAATACTCCCCGCACTCCCGTCGGGTTTTTATTTCTATTAAAATATTTAGGTAGGCTAGCGGGTGAGCACCACATGTCCCATCTATTAGCGGGGCCCATCATCCAACAAAGGCAACATACAATAAGTTTTAAGAGATCAACGGTTGAGATGAAATGGTCTAGGTCGATCCTGACCATTCCTTGCTAGCTCATGGGGACCCACCTTCATCTCCCATCCCTCAACGGGGAAGTAGGGAAGCGCCACTTGGCACGATCTCCATCGTCAAAGGAACTTTAGTAGGGCATGAAATATTTACGAAATGTTTTGATATGATATTGAGAGGTTGTAACTCATGGGCTACTAAAGGTTTCATTCAAGAATGTGATAAATAGCAGAGCGAGATGTTTTAATATATGCTATTTATCATGTCCGAGTGTTATGCTCTAAGGAAAAGGATTAAGATGTAATGTACACATACGTTGAAGGTGCCAAATTTAATCTGGGCCACTCCTCACCTCCCTGTTGTTGAAAGATGCACATGGGTTAAACCCAATGGGGGAGCAGGGAGGTTGACACATAGCCTTTTCATTGCTTGTGGAAATGGTGGAGCCTATAGGATGACTTGGATTTTTAAAACTTATTTGATTGAATATGGTCTATTCGTCAAGCCATCTCACTGCATGATCGACAACTAAAATTCAAAGTTTAAAATTGAAGGAAAAGTACCGTCATCATTAGGCCTAAAAGATACTTCCATAATATTTGTAGAATTAGAAACCACTTCTTCTTTAGATGAAAATAATAATTTATTTGAAGTATTCATTGTTGAACCAAACTTAGGAGTGCTAGAACTAGGTAGATCCAATCCCTAGCCAATAGAAGAATTTTCAAATAGCGTAGGCTCTGACAAATCAAAGTTTTCAAGGATGCCAAATTTGTTAGATACATTACCTCTTGGAATTTTTATTTTTGGTGATTTCCATTGATTCCTTTAAATATAGATTTAATTGGGATTAAAACATTAAAATTGATATTTTCTTCATGGATTGGAACTTTTCCCTTACAATCAACCATAGCTAAATAATATCTTGCAATAAATTGTGAGGCCATAGGGGCCTTAATAGGAAAATTTATTTGTAAATTCCTATAAGCATGACATGTATGAGATTTAAATGGAAGGCATTTATGATCTAATTGTTGGATCCAATGCATGTTCTCCAATCTAATATAAAGAATTAGACGAGTTATTCAAATCAATTTCAAAATAAATATGTGAATAGGTTTTTATCTTTCTTTCAAGTATATGATGCAAAGGATCTAAGGTCTTACCAAGGTCTACTATAATATATTGTATAATATCTTGTCTCAATAATTCCATAAAACTATAAAGGAGATAGACCCAAATAAGAATATTAGACAAGAGTTCTTCCACTTGATCAAAACCCACATGCCAAGGTTTGATGAATAACCTAGATTGATTATGATATTAGAAACCACTCTCAAAAAACATATTTTAATTAGTCATTATTGATAAAAACATGAATAAATATTTAATCAATTTAAGAATAATGTCCATATCTACTTCAATTTTCTAGCTCATTGAGCCCATGCTTCAAAAAAAGAATGAATTTATGAATAACCATAGACTTGTAGATGAAGGTATTCATTCTAGGATGATTTTGTAAATTTGGATCTATTTTAACCTCACTAGTTGCATGCATCAAAAAATAAACAACATTGTCATGTCCTAATAAGGAAGACTCACATGATATGAGAGAATATGTATAAGAAGAGTTAGGTGTTCCCTTAAACCCCTTGTCATTGCCATGCAAATAGGGAATAGAAAAAATTGACAACAAAATAAAATAAAAATTAAATAAATTGTAGCTAAAAAGAAGAAAATGATTAAAAAATTCAAAGATAGGAGACCTCAAGCCTCTAAACAACCAACAATCCTACACAAATAAATTGTTGCTTATGAATCACATGTAATAAATTTAAAAAGCTCCCAAGAAAATTTAAAATTAAATCTTTTGGAATTATTTTTAATTCCTAGGTTGGAATAAAGTTCAAGTTTATAACATATATAGGAAACATATCTTTAGGTGA
This sequence comes from Sequoia sempervirens, assembly GCA_007258455.2. Lineage (NCBI taxonomy): Eukaryota > Viridiplantae > Streptophyta > Pinopsida > Cupressales > Cupressaceae > Sequoia > Sequoia sempervirens. The sequence continues at coordinate 23,462 of VDFB02093670.1, read as the reverse complement.
AATCTTGCTAAAAGTAGCATCCTCATCCATGTGCATTAATGATACTTTGAAAGTGATTTATTTGAAATCATAATGTGATTGATTTTCATATTAATAATGTTGGATATTGAATGATCTATTTATTTAGATTTTCGTAAGCTAATTTCTCTTTTGTTAACAAGCTAACATTAGTGCATATGTTTGATTGGTGATTAGACCTAAAGACCATGTTAGGTGTATTGTTGAGAAATATATAGCAACTTGGTCAAATAATCAAGTTGTAAAGGTACAATAAGCACATGTATGAATCTTGCATTTTTTGTAATGACTATCCTTAGGGGGGAGGATGTCACATCTTTTTTAATTTAGCTAGTTTAGTTAGTAAATTATTATATTAATTTTATATTAGTAAACAAGTAGGAAATATAATTTGATTATGATTAAATGTCTTTTGATATACAATTAAGAATGATTATGATGATGATAATTAATTATATGTTTTATTTTAATAAGTGTGTTAAGAATGGTTGATGCTCTCTCTCTTCTTTTTTTCTCTGTGTAAATTCTAAGTATGGTTTCAAGATGTGTGTACCCATATTTGTAATGTAAATGATTTGAGATTTACATTTATACCAAAGCATTATAAATTGACTTATACTAATTGTAATAATTGTAGATTCATCATGTATATTTAAAAAAAGAAAATTAGTCTAAGTGTTTTTTTTTTCAGCAAAAGGCTAATGCCTATATATATATTGATATAATATGAAAATTAGTCTAAGTGTTGACTCTTTGATTCTGAGTAATCATTATTTTTATTTTATTTATTAATATCCATATTTTATTAGTGATTATTAAGTAGATTTTACTAAAAAATTATATGCTAATGTGTTTGAATATAAAAATGAATAAGATGACATTGATGTTGGAAAATGACATTGAAGATACAAAAACATGTCAAATGGGGGAAAATTAGAGCCCCAACCCTTTAGGCTTGTTATCCAAACCTATTCCAAAACAAAAAGGATGATTTTTTTTTTACTTAAAAATGTGAGCACATTATGTAATACGAGTGCACTACATAATGCGCTTGTGTTTCCAAAATGTGATCATGTTTTAAAAAAAAAAACTTTTCATGGCCTAAAAATTATAATTGCATTTTTAGGGAACATGATACATCAACACATTTCATGTCCCCCAAAATATGACCATTTTTTTTAGATTATAAATAAGATAGTATTATGGCTTGATAGTTTCCAAGCCATAATAGAACTGTATTATTTCAACCTTTTAACAAGGTGAGCATTATGGTCAAAATCACATCTTTGACTATTTTTTTGTCCCCCATTTTGATGCACAAACTCTTATTTATAATATAATTCTTTAAATTATTTATGTATGATGGAAGAGATTTATGCAATCTTTATTAAAAAACATTTGAAAAGAAAATGACTTAGTGAATCCATGAAGAAAGTTCTCAGAGTTTGAAACTTGGTCTAAACATTACATGCCATACATGTAATGTAGAAAGATTATTTCTCAATATTCACTTGTTTATTGTATTGTTTTTCATGTAATAATTTATTTAATTAATGAAACTATAAATATTATTTATCTTGTTTTCTTAAATCAATAATTTGAATAATTTTTTATAAAAAAGATTATTTATTTTTAAGTGCTATTTTGGATTCAAATTTGTTCTTAATTTAAGAAAAATAAGTTAAATCCTATAATTATTTTCTATAGATTATCATAGATCTATTGGAGTGCTCTTTGACTGTCAACCCACTAGACTTATTCTTTGACTGTCAACCCACTAGAATTATTGATGTGTCTTCATATGGAAGAACTGAAGAATTTAAAAAAATCAGTCCCAAAAATTTATCAAGCAAACAAAATATTGCAGCAGAAATATTTTACACAGAAAATATTTTAAAACAGACTAATATTTTATTCAATCAATTTCAGATTTGGATTACATCATGCCTCACTATAGAGGTCTTTCTCAGACTTACAAAATAAACAGTAGTGTGATCTCTTTATAAAAATATCAATCCCCTCCGATAGACTTTCCTTCCATACAAAGCTTTTAAAGCAACTACATAAAAACATTAAAAAAAAACTTAGAAATTACTATCTATTAAAAAGTTGCCAATAGGACTTCAAAAACTAATTTAATTTAGAATGTCTGACTAAAAAACTTCAACTAAATTGACATCAAATCTTATCTTCTTTCTACGCTTGCATCATTATCCAACAAGAACGCGTGGTTCTCCAAAATTGCGAACTTGTAAGTTCTAGTAGCTGGAATCAATCAGACCAGACTGCATAGAATTCTCATGTCCGAAATAGTGTATCAAGAAAATTCTCTCAGAATCATTTAAGAAGACCTAATGCCCCAGCGAACATAATCATGCCATTTGCCAACATTTGGAAACCAGAACCAAAATCTAGTTAAATAAACTTTAAAGTTACTTCAGATTCAGGAGATTATGAATAACAGTTACAATGAAGTAAGAAATAAGACTGCACGAGGAATGGTTGAGAGAGTGTATTTGACGAAGAAAAAGAAGAAAACGGGGGGCGCAGAAGGGGCTAAGTTTCAGACCATGTGATGCTCATTGCACCAACATCGTCATAATTGTCGACTCCCAAGGCTTTCCATACGGCTGGAGAGGCATCGACGATATTGTTATGGCAAGGGGGTTGGTGGTCGTGAACGTCATCACACCCAGAGAATGAGTCGCACTCGTCCACCACCATGGCCTGCACGCTTCGTCCATTGTCTGGATTGGTGATTAGTATGTAGTTGTGGCAGCGGCTACCACCGGCGTACCAGCCTGTGGAAAGAGCAACCACTGGATCACTGTCATTGTGGTAGTGCTTGTCGCACTCGGCAGGCCCTCCTCCGTCTTCGCCCTTCTGAAACCCATTCACAGTGAGTGTGGCTGGCGTACTGCCTGTCACGGGGGGCGAGCATTTGTAGCGTGGGTATCGCTCCCCTGACTTGCAGCAGTCTGAGCCGTGGTCGTGATTGCAGTCGTGGGAGTTGCCATTCAAATATCCGCTGGGATTACAAGATGCCAGGATTCCTGCAGCATCAGGTCTGCCGCATTCCGCTATGGACATGCTCAGTAGCAATCCAAACGCTATTATCGTCATCCTCATCTTCCCTGCAAAACCCAAGAGAAACATATCAGCTGACCTTTCTATATAAATTCTGTGTGACCATCTAATTCAAACTTCACCTTACCAGCTCACTTCTAAATTTGCAAAATGGAATCTGCAATTTTTTTCTTTTCTTCTCTTGGATAGATATAGCTGTGCTGTTTGAATGATACATCTTCATAGTATTTTCACTTATATTTATAGCTGCCACTACCAGTGGTGCTTTTGCCTTGGTAAGATTTGTTTCTCAGGCGTCATTATCAGCTCTTCAGTATACACGGGAGAATGTTCACTTCTAGTGCCAAATAAAAACAAATGAAATCATATATTCTTTAAACTTCACTATCACTTCCCCTGCGACGATTCCAATTAAGATGGTAACTTCTCCATTTTTATATAGATTTTTTAGATTGGAAGGTCCTCTGCTTTGGTTTGATGCACCCCAAATCATCAACTTTTATACTTTATAGATTGGAAGATCCTTTCCTTCGGTTTGATGCGCCCCAAATCATCAACTTTTATACTATATGCTCACGGATATTTTAGGTTAACCAGGGACGCTTGTAGTGTTCTTTTCCCATTCCTTTGATTTCCAACTTACAAGATATTTCCTATCGTTTTCTAACTATTCCAATCTAAATAACAATGTCGGCACCTATAGTTTGATGATCTCACGCCAGACGGCAAAAAGCATCATCCGCATCTCGTGCGAGACCGCGGGCACGTCACCTATTTGCTACTATGTATCTTTCCTTTTGTTTTTCATATAAGTGTCAAATTAAAAAAAAAAAAAAAAAACTCAATTTATGTTAAAGTAGTTGTAATCATGTTTTCTATTATGTTATTTGTTTTGGTAATAAAATTTAAATAATTAAACTAGCATATTTAAGTAAAAAATTGAAAAGATGTCTATGTAATGATAAATCAAATAGTAACTACTAATATTATTGATAAATAAAATAATAACTAGTAATTCCATGTACAAATACGCAACAATGAGCTGATAGGCAGAGATGTACAGGAAAGGGAAGACACATGCAGGGACTGAGGCTGGGAGAGTTCAGAATGTGTTGTGGCTGACGCAGACAAGATTATGACATAGCGATACATACTGGTGTATACTTATTGTATAGAACATTGCACAAGAGGAAATGCAACAAACAATTTAGAGATGAAATAATAAAGTGCAAGGTAGAGAGTGAGAATGAGGAAAGCATTAGAGGGAGAAAGATAAATTGTAAAAGACTAACTAACGTATGGGAAAATCTAGACTGTTAAAGAGCACCAAATCAAGGATGCAATAGTATATTAATATATATTATATAAAACAAGCTATTTAGCCTAAGGCAGAGAACAATAATCAATAACACCTAATGTAACCAAACATAGAATTAACAACATTAATTATTTTATTCTATTATAACCATAACTAAAAAATGAAAGCCATAAATCAAACAACATTCGTTTCAACAGACACCTAGATGCAGAAAGTCGCAATATAGCCTGAGCTATACAATAATAATTGACAAAAAATCCATAACCTCAACAATTGAATTCTTACATACTAATGTAACTGTGAACCAATGATCTTAGCCTACTCTAAAAAAGATGCAAAATGAGATGCGAAAAGAAAGGAAAAAAACACTAACACCTCACAATTAGCCTAGTTGAATTCAAAACAAAACAAAGATAAAAATAACAGATTTTACTTTATCTTGAATTGATCTTTGGTTGACCCTTGATAGTTGATTATGTGTGCTCTTTTTGATGGAAAGGTGGATGAAAATAGGTTCAAAATGATCTATGTGAGATGAGGATTCAAATGGGCTATGTGGGTAGTTGAGTTGATGAACAAGATAGATGCAATGAGAGTATGAAGATGAGAAACAATGGTGGATATGCAAGAGTTTGAGCTTGAGAAAAAAGGTTGAATGTTGAATGAGTTGTGTTGTGAATGCATAATGAATTTAGAATGAAAGAAAAATCCTACATTTTATGGAGAGAAACCCTAGGGAAATAGATTGTTGAGATCTTGCCACCATGGGCAAGATGGATAAGGACACATGAGGTGGAAGATGACATCTGATAGAAAGGTACTTGTAAGTACCTTGGAATAAGGATGATGTGACCTCTCAATGATCACATGGGGAAGAGGAGAATCTTGGATAAATAAAAGTGAATTTAAAATTCACATGATTGAGGATATCTTAAGGATAAGACAAGGTTCGCAAAAAGAGAGGTGAGAAGTAACTTGGATAAGACAAGGTACTTAAAAAGGTAAGTACTTACCCACATGTGACTGGTGTGACAAGTCAAAGGTTCTAGAAGACCTTGACACATGCGATTGATGTGACAAGTTAAATGTTCTAGAACTTTACATGGGAATAAGGAGAGTCTTATAAGGATAAAAAGGAATTAAAAATTTTCTTGGGGAAACGAGGGCTCTTGGATGAATAAATGTGAATTAAAAATTCACACGAGGAAGAGAAAAATGAATTAAAAATTCTTTGGGGGATGGGGAGAGTTGACCAAGATGTTGATTGGATTAGCTAATCAGTGATTAGAAGATAATTAGGGGTTAATGAAGATTAGAAGCCAACTTGCAAAAGTTGGAGGATATGACACATCCTCATCAAAGATTAGACATGTTCACATTCCTAATGATGAGATTAGGAGATTGATTAGGATTAAGGAAAATGATGTGTCATGTGAGGAATTCAATAAATGTAAAGGGGTAAGGTATTTAATTGTTAACTAAATACCTTAGGGATTTAGGAGAATTAAGTGTATTAATTAGGCAATAGCAATATTACCCAATTAACACAAATAAGGGGGTGTTTAGACAGAAAAGGACAAATTTGGATAAATGTAAGTGTCCAAATTTAGGTGTCTATATTTTTTCTCTCTTTGAGATGGTGTTACGAAGTAACATCATTTCAAAGAATATTAAAAGATAGCACTAAGAAGAAGATGGTTATATTGGAAAAGATTCAACAGTCATTCAAAGGAGTGACTAGGAAGAAAGATCATGGGGTTGAAGATGAAGATTAGGGATTGAGGATGCCCCCTCGAGAGGACATGCAGGTTCAAGAGAACATGGGTGTGCTTTCAAAATGGATGAGGTGATGCGAGAGTAGATGAAGAAGATGATGCAAAGTGATGGATAAGAGAGGATGAGAAGCGATAGGTAATTGGGAAGCATAAGGCAAAGGTGATGTTGCCCCAATCAAGCTACAAGCCAAAATGGGTTGATGATGGATGGAGTGTTGTCGTTGAGGGAATGATATATCCCAAGACAACACAAAAGGATGGGGAAGGATACATCCTGACGATGAGGATGAAAGTGTTGTTGATGGAGGGGGATTTTTGATATGCAATGTAGTGGAATGGAAAATTAAATACAATCCTAATGTGATTTTCCATTTTTGGAGCACTATTTTTTTCTATAGCATAAGACACCAAGTGCCAGGTTATGTGGAACCAAGGCAGATTAGTATCTAATGCATAAAAAAAACACAGTAGACAAGAAGGTTATCCCAACACCCCAAAGTTGTGACGACCTTGGTCGGGCTAGGAATTGGGATAACCACAAGCACAAAAGGATTCCCTAGCATAACACAAGACCTCAGGGGTCTTGGTGGGTACTACATGGGACAACCTAGAAGACAACAACAAAGCAAAAAGATCAAGATATGTCCCTATGTTAATTTGTCAAAACAAACCATAATATGATAGATCAAGGTGGCCTTGACAAGTGATGATAGGGAGCTCAAATGATAAAAAAAGCCAAAATCATCAAAAGATTACAATCAATTTCAAATGCCCTTTTCCATAGAATCGAGAGGATGGATGGGGCTGATGAAGTCTATTAGGAAGAATACATCTTGTTGAGACCAATGATGGAGACTAAACTAAAAGATTGATATGGTGTGGGATACTCGAAACTGATTGGATCTCATGATACAATTGGATCTCATTAATGAAGAACTAGCTAGATAAGGACATAGCTTGATGACATGACACAAGACACAAGACTGTCACACCCTAAAGACTTAGGGGCTCGGGGGATGTTCAAAGATTAGCCTTGCCTACATGAAAGTGTAGAGCCCTCGTAGTTTGATAAAAGGCTGACAATTGACCATGGATAAAAGTGGAAAGTAGATGATGGAGACCTTGATGGATGAAAAAGAAAGGACAAACAAAAGCCCCAGGGGTGGATCAAATGATTGACCTTGCCTACGTGAAAGTGTAGGGGCAACATAGTTCGGCAAAAGATCAATGAAAAATAATGGATAAAGGATGATGAGATGACCAGGATAAGAGGATAAAATAATGGGACCGATACGATGAGACAAGATAGACCTAGTGGATGGGATGGGATGATGACGATCATGCAAAGCTCAAGGATGGGATAGTTATCCAAATCAGCAAAAGATGAATTGGGAGGATGATAGGACAGGGAGATGATTGATGAGAAGTGATAGGGGATTGGAAAGATGTGTGAAAGAGGTAGGAGTGATGATGATAAGATAGATGGCATTGGTTTGCATGGGGAAAGGCCTATAGCCAGATACCAATGACAAGGGATTATGAGATGGGATGAGGATAGAGATGAACAAAGAGATAGATAAGGATGGGGGATGGAAGGGGATGTTATGAGGGATGGATAGGAAGGTAAGGATAGGTAGGTGAAAGGGATGGATGGATAGAGGGATAAAGAAGGGATTGTTATGATGGATAGATAGGAAGGTAAGGATAGGGAGATGGAAGAGAGGCTATGATGGATAGGTAAATAAGGATGGGGAGATGGAAGAGATTGCCATGATGGATGAATGATATTTCCAAGGACTATATCACAAAGAAAGAGAGATTCCCCTAGTCTAGATATGTCATGTGTGAGGAGGCAGGAGGGATGGAAGATGAGTGGATGGGAAGATAAAGGAGATAAATGGAAGAGGATACGATGCATGGATAATGAAGGGAGATTAATGGTAACATGATGGGTAGACAAAGAAGGTAGATGGATGTGGATAAGGATTAAAATAGTGTATGGGTGAGGGGAATGTATGCCAAGAGTTGTCCAAAGCATATATGTATGATTTCCCCTATTTATATCAAGACCACAAGGAGGATGGGGGGGTTGATGTGACAGGTAGGATGTGTATGATAGGTGGGATGGAAGAGGTGGGGGAAGGGAATGCAATTTCCCCCAAGTGTGGAAGAAAATTAGATGGGGGATTTATGCATGATGCCTATTTTCCAGGTTTTCATCATGGTACTTATCCAAGGAACTTGTTTGCCAAGTTTTCACCATTGGACAAATTATTTCTCTTGACTTTTTTTTTTTTGTATTTTTGACAATTTTTGGATTTTTTCACTTTTTAGATAGCATGCGGATGGAGATGGATAAGGATAGGGATGTTGATAAGGGGATTTAGAAATACGTGACAAGGATATGGATGAAGGACTCAAGCATCAAGTTCCATACGAGGTATTAATAGCCCATGTGTGAAGTGACTGTTGCATGTTGGTACAACCTTATTTGGATAAATGGACTATGCATGAGAATGGATTAAAGGGGTTGGATGAGGGAGATATGCAGGATAATGGATGGGATGTTGGAAAGTATATGGATGGAATGATGGGGTGGATGTGTGATGGGGAGATGAGTTTAGGACCAACATTGGAACATATGGTGGCGTATGTGAAAGGATGGGAGGATTAATGGATGGACGATGTAGGGATGATGGAGGAGATGGGATAGTGAATTTTGGGACATAAGGACCCAAAATAGATTTAGGAGATGGAGGATGTGTATGATTGGATTTCAGATTAGAAACTTTGGATATTGTTATAGATTTTTCATTGGAAAGTATTGCATCTTTTTTATTTGGGATTCACATGGTTTTGATTTTTGCTTTAGTGGGCCTTTGTTTCCAATGGGTTTGATTTTGATTTTGGATTTTATTTTTCTTTTCTTCAACATGTCTTTTAGAGGGGACATGAGGAGCTTTAGATTCAACCACCCAAAAAATTTCAGCCCAAATAAATACTCGAGTCAAAAGTTATGGCCTCTAGAAGTTTTTGCATAAAAATAAAAACCCCTAAAACGAAGTCTAGATGATTGGAATGGATGATTTGATGATAGATATCTAGAATCTAATGATGTTATAAGAAGCACCTATGTGGTTTGGTCAATGATATGATGACATATGGAAAAGTGTTGATGATGGGAAAATGGGTACTTGAAATGACTGAACAAAGGGTGAAAATAGTTGTTTGGAGGGCAGGTTCACCCAAATTAGGGAAAGTACGCCCCTTTAGAGGGTAGGTACGCCCCTCTATAGGGGAGGTATGCCCCTTTTGAGGGCAGGTACTCCCAAGGATATTTAGTGAAAGATAGGTGGGGAATGAATGCTCAAAACAAGTGGATGGGTGCTCAGATCAAGGAGACGATTGCTCGGATCCAGGGGATGAATACTCAAAATGAGGAGATGAATTTTTGGGATGGGGAATGGATGCTCGGAACGTGGAGACAAAGACTCAAAACGAGGAGGTGGATGATTGAATTGAGGAGACGAGCATTCAAAACGAGTGAACGGGTGATAGAAATGACTAAATGAAGGGTGAAAATGATTGTTTGGAGGGCAAGTATGCCCCTTTAGAGGGTAGGTATGCCCAAGGATAGGTCAAGTTCACCTGTTGGTGAAAGATAGGTAGAAGACGGGTGATCGACTTAGGTAAATAGGTACTCTAAACGAAGGGATGATTGCTTGGATCAAGGAGATGAAGGCTTGGGATAGGGAATGGATATTTGGAATGGAGAGATGAATGCTCAGAATGGGAAAATGAGTACTGGGAACAAGCAAACGGGTGCTTGAAATGGGCAAACGGGCTTGAACTGGCTGAATAGATGATGAAAAAGGTTGTTTGGAGGGCAGGTTCACCCAAGTTAGGGAAGGTACGCCCCTTTAGAGGGCAGGTATGCCCAACTTAAGGGAAAGTTCACCCAAGGATAAGGGAAATTTTGCCTGTTTATTGAAAAATAGGCAGAAACAGATGCTCAGATCAAGTAAACAAGCGCTCAGAATGATGGGGTGACTACTATGAATGAGGGGATGATTATTCAATATGATGAAAGGATGTTCAAAATGGAGGGACGATTACTTGGAACGGGCAAAGGAGTATTCAGAATGTGCAAACGGGTTCTCAAAATGGGTGAACGGGTGCGCGAAATGGTTGAACATAAGGTGAAAAAGGCTATTTGGAGGGAAGGTATGCCCCTCTGCAGGGAAAGTACGCCCCTCTATAGGGAAAGTACGCCCCTCTGTAGGGTAGGTTCACCCCTCTATGGGGTAGGTTTTCCCCTCTGGAGGGCAGGTACGCCCCTCTATGGGGCAGGTTCGCCCAAAGACAGGGCAGGTTCACCCAACCTAAGAAACAAGCTGTTTGACTAAACAAAAGGAAAAAATGACTATTTGGAGGGTAGGTACTCCCATCTATAGGGAAAGTATGCCCCTCTGCAGGGTAGGTTCACCCCTCTGTAGGGAAGGTTCACCTATTTAGTGAAAACTTTGACAATTTTGACAAAAACAAGCTGAGGAATGACTGAGATAGAGGGCAGGTTCGCCCCTCTGTACCAAAACTGAACTTGAATTAGGTGAAAATAGTTATGGAAAAGGACCCAAAATACTGTACACAACAAGTAGAAAGCAAAGGCTGACTTGACTCAACAGTAATGCATTGGTTTCACACAAAGAAAATCGTTCAAGCAACACAATCTTAAGATTATTAGTAAAAGGGTATGTCCAACACTGTTCTTAATCTAGGATGAACAAGGTGTCTAGTGAGTCCTTGATATAATATCGGTATGTGAGGCACAATCGTGAACACCATCCCATCTACAAGCATGAGTTGGGAACCCCAATGAGATACTGAAGGGCTCAGACCAACTCTTCACGTTTATCTAGGTATTACCATAGCTTCAATGCTTTGCTAGACATGACGTGACTAGATTGAGGTATAGCTTTCACTCTCCCCCCTTTTTATACCCCACCGGTACGCATGGTTGGGATTGTCCCTTGAGGTGATGAAATCCCAAAGAAGGTCCAACTAGAAAGAGAGCACCAATCATTTTTGGCTACACCCCAGGCTCACATGAAGTGCAAGGGGAAAGTGTGAATGAAGTAGTGCCCACTTGGGTGACATAATGGACTTACAGACATGGAAAAAAATAGATCTTACTCCCCCTAATTAAACTATGTGCCTAGATTAATCCATGAAAATGAGAAGGAAAACAATAAACAAACTAGATAAACGGATCATCCTGCAAGAAAAACATTAGTTGTTTTGTTCTTCGTTCTTCATCAATCGTTAATTAAGCTACATGAATGTTATCAAAAACATAATCATAGTCACAAAAATATGCTATTAGGGGGTTAGAATCTGAAAACAATGAAAACAAAAGTCAAAACGAATCTTAAATGACTATTTTTACCTCACAAAAGGCTCTGTCTGGGCAAGTTCACCACTGTCTAGGGCAGGATTGCCCCTCTGCAGGGGCAGGTTCACCCCTCTAGGGAAGGTACACCCATCTAGGGTAGGTACGCCCCTTGGCAAGGGTAGGTTGCCCCTCTCTAGAAGACAGTTAGAAAACAACCTAAAAAAGAGCTAAAAATAGTAGTTTTACCTTGCAAAAAGCTTTTTTTAGGGCAGGTTCGCCCCTCCCCAAGGTAGGTTTTCCCCTCTGTAGGGGAAACTTTACCCCTCTAGGGTAGGTACGCCCCTTTGCAAGGGTAGGTTTTCCCCTCTACAAAAAAAATAGTTAGAAAATAGCTTGAAAGTAAACTAAAAACAACAGTTTTACCTCTGTCAAGGGAAGGTACGCCCTTTTGGGAGGGAAGGTACACCCCTCATGGGTAGGTACGCCCCTCTATAGGGGAAAGTATGCCCCTCTATAGAAAATAGTGGGTGGGGTCACCTATCTGCAACATGAACCTCCAAAACTTAAACAACAGAAAACATGAAAGATAGGGACCCGTTTGTGGGTCCCACCAGGCATGCTAGAAATGTGAAAAAGTGATCTTAGTCTACTCTAAAAAAGATACAAAATGAGATGTGAAAATAAATGAAAATAACACTAACACCTCACTATTAGCCTAGTTGAATTCAAAACAAAATAAAGATGAAAAGAGCAGATTTTACCTTGTCTTGAATTGATCTTTGGTTGGCCCTTGATAGTTGATTGTGTGTGCTTCTTTTTATGGAAAGGTGGATGAAAATGGGTTCAAAATGATCTATGTGAGATGAGGATTAAAATGGGCTATGTGGGTAGTTGAGTTGATGAACAAGATAGATGCAATGAGAGCATGAAGATGAGCAACAATGGTGGATATGCAAGAGTTTGAGCTTGAGAAAAATGGTTGAATGTTGAATGATTTTTGTTGTGAATGCATAATGAATTTAGAATTAAAGAAAAATCCTTCATTTTATGGAGAGAAACCCTAGGGAAATGGACGGTTGAGATCTTGCCACCATGGGAAAGATAGATAAGGACACATGAGGTGGAAGATGATATGTGATGGGAAGGTACTTGTAAGTACCTTGGAATAAGGATGATGTGACCTCTCAATGATCACATGGGGAAGAGGAGAATCTTGGATAAATAAAAGTGAATTTAAAATTCACATGATTGGGGATATCTTAAAGATAAGACAAGTTTCCCAAAAAGAGAGGTGAGAAGTACCTTGGATAAGACAAGGTACTTAAAAAGGTAAGTACTTACCCACATGTGACTGATGTGATAAGTCAAAGGTTCTAGAAGACCTTGGCACATGTGATTGATCTGACAAGTCAAAGGTTCTAGAAGACCTTGGCACATGTGATTGATGTGACAAGTCAAAGGTTCTAGAAAACCTTGGCACATGTGATTGATGTGACAAGTCAAAGGTTCTAGAAATTTGCATGGGAATAAGGAGAGTCTTGGAAGGATGAAAAGGGAGAGTTGACCAAGATGCTAATTTGATTAGCTAATCAGTGATTAGAAGATAATTAGGGGTTAATTCAAATATTAGAAGCCAACTTGCAAATGTTGGAGGATGTTACACATCCTAATAAAAGATTAGACATGTGCACATCCCTAATGATGAGATTGGGAGATTGATTAGGATTAAGAAAAATGATGTGACATGTGAGGAATTAAATAAATGTAAAGGGGTAAGGTATTTAATTGTTAACTAAATACCTTAGGGATTTAGGAGAATTAAGGGTATTAATTAGATAATAGAAATATTACCCAATTAATGAGAATAAGGGGGTGTTTAGACAAAAAGGGACTTAGGTATCTACAATAACCAAACATATAATCAACAACATTATTATTTTATTCTATTCCAACCATAACGAGGAAATGAAACCCATAAAATACAACCTTTTGAATAGCACATTCTGCAAAATGAAGCAATATAGCTTAAGCAACAAAACTGTAATCATCAATTCCCAATTGAAGCTAACAAAAAGTGTATAGGATTGGCTATTTTATTCCATTGCAACAATAACCACAAACTAGAAGCCGTAAATCAAACTATTTTAAGATATATTGTATAAAAGAAGCTATAATAGTGCAAGGTAGACAAGAACAATTGACAAAAACTGTATAATGGACACAATAATTTTGTTGGATCATAAGAGAGATCATGTCATAATATAGCCTTTGCAACAACACCTTCTCAAGAATGAAACAATATAGGTTACGTAAGATAAGAATAATGAGCAATTCCCAATGGAACCTAACACAAAGTGGATTAACATTAACTATTTTATTCCATCACAACCATATCCTGAAACATATGAATTATGTTTGAATCTTATGTTAGAAACATAGAGATCTGTACATAAGATATATAAATGAAAACACAAAAAAATGAGTGTTGGTTTCCACCCTTCCATATTGGGTCATGCAGCCTCATGGACTGTCACCAAACCCTCGAGCAAGAATATATGTTGTCCACCACTATGATCAGGGGTGGAATGAATTTTTCTTATCACAATCAACATAGAGTATATTAGGATCTAACTGTCTATTTGACCATTGCAACTAATTTTGTAATTACTTCATCAAATTTTCCATTATAGATGGAGTATGGTCTAGAAAAATAACAAAAAAATGTGAAGTTTAGTGTGGTGAACATTTGTATTTGATAGAGAATATGTAAATCAGTAGATTTAAAGAGCTCTATAATATATAGTACAAAATATACAATACACATGTAATGCAAGGCATCAAATAAGTAAAATTTAAGCATACTTGTCCATGCGCTACATTTGAGTACCTGTAGACAAGAAAACGAGGGCTGATGTGCCACAAAGATCAATGGTAGAAGCAATGTTTTGGCCACTAATGACTATAAATAAAATCATTGGAATCTTCATTATGGCTCGAGTATGATCTGGAAGAATAACAAAAAAGTGTGAATATTAGTGCAGTGGTCATCTCTAATTCATAGACAACATGTAAACCAGGAGATATCAAAGTTGATTATTTTATAACACAATTTTCTATGTACTTGTAATGTGAGGAATGAAGTAAACAAAACTTAGAAATACTTGGTGCATGTCACAAAATGCACTCTCAACATAAGAAAGCATCACCTAACGTCCACCCTACCATATTGGGTCATGGATTGTCATGCGCTCTCACCAAACCCCCAAGCAAGAAAAATAAATTTCCCCCCATTAACATCAATGGTGAAAGCAATGTTTAGGTCAATGCTTACTTAATACAAGCTGTAAAGGCATTGAAAGGTCCACGTATGATGATTGTTTGGGTTGAGTATGGTTGCAAACATGAAATAATAATGCAAAATTAAGTGTACTAAACATATACCATTGGTAGATGATAAATTAATCAGAAAATATAAAGACTTATACAATTCATAACAAATTGTATGCAATTAAGGTGTAGCAGAAGAGTGCAAGCAAATAAAATGTAGGCATACCTTTTGTAGGGAATCAATTGGAAGATCAAGAGAATAAGGGAGGCCTGCTTTGCAGCCTTCCACATTATGGCATCGAGCGTCATGGATTCTCACCAAACCCTTGAGTAGGGGAATTTTTTGTCCACAAGCTTAATCTTTATCTCAACACATACATTTGCAATCCAAAATGTAGTCAACGAAATATTATTAGACACAAGGGAAATTAGAAGTTTAGTACAACAAACATGTGTCATTACTACACAATATTTAAATAAACAAATATAAATAGTTGTATAGTTAATAACAAATAATATCTAATATATGTGGAATAAAATACATCATATAAAAAGGATGAAGGTATACCTTTTGCAAAGAGCAGTACAAAATATGTGGACAATTGAATATAATTGTCTTTTGGAAGCTGGCAATTTTATTAAGGTGAAACCACTATTATCTTTTTTAAAAAATATAGAGGGTTGCAACATTTGTGACAAAGAATTTTAAATGTAATTACAAAAGAAGAGATGGAAAGAATGAGATACAACCTTACCTTGCATACAAATAGAATATAGTTCCAAGTCAAACAACATGGGAAACTTGTGAGCATGAAGGTATTAACAATTGTATAGATCTGCAGTAACAGTTGTAAATGTTCCCAATCTAGATTTGTTAGAATATGAAATTGTTAGAAAGAAATGATTCAAGCGTGGTAGCTAAGGAAGAGGAACTATTCAGGAAAGTGGAGGAAGCTATTAAGAGAAAAGTTAAATTTAGATAATTCATGTTTGTTGGTGGGAACAAGGGGAAACATAAACCAACAGTTGAGTAGAAACTTCTCGTAGTGATGAATGTATAAGTAAAACCTTCAAAATGTTGGGTAAAGTGATCAGAAGTGGGAATGAAGGGTATTGTGAAAGAATTGAAACAAAAAGGAAAAGAAGTAGTGCAGTTACCATGAAAAAAAAAAGATTTCATGATGGTGGTAGTGCAAACAATTGTTGGAGATGATCTTCTTCTTTGATTCGAAGTGCATTGTATTTTTTGGAATGTAGCCTAGAATACCTGTCAAAAGAGAAAGATGGATCTATGCGTATTCCTGCTAGTGATTTAACATGAGAGAGAGTTGTGAATGTTAGCCCTTGCCTTTGTTTAGTTCCAATAGCTATTGTAGATTTCTCTAGTGTTAAGCCTTGAGATTTATGGATTGTTATAGCCAAGGCCATTGTCAATGGGAGTTGTCTTCGACTGCCTCGTGTGATTGGGATAATTGGGATGAATCTTGGATTTTCCTAGTCCCATGTTGGGCCAATGTAGTTCTAGAAGTCAACAACAACATATATAGGAAGTTTAAGTGATTTAGCACCCCTGGCATATACAATAGGCTTCACTAAACCCAATGATCCATTGACCAGGCCAGTTGCCACCCGAAGATTTGTTGTCAACATTACTTGTTGACCAATTGCAAGCAAAAGCTCTACTTGAAGTTGTTCATCATCCCCATAATCAAGTTCATTTTGTTGGGAACATTTAGTAACACTAATTGCAATTGGAACATTTAATTGTTGTAGTATTTTCCTATTGTGCAAAGCAACCAAGCTATTTGTTGGGAATAAGTGGATAGGCTTATCAAACTCCTAGTTTTCTTAGATGCAAGCATGGATTTTGTTCGATTCATGATAATTTTCCAATCAATTAGGGATGCCTAGAAATTTCTAATATTCATAAGGAGCATACGAAACTATTGTTGTGAATCGAATTGTCCATACTGGAAAAAGATAGTGTCAAGCATGACAACAATATTAAAAGTGTGTCAAAGTGCCAACACTATGGACTGAGAACTAAAGATAGGAATGTCCATAACAGGGGGCAATTGTGCCAAGTCACCCACGAGTATAATAGAAACACCACCAAATGGCTGCATATGTCTTCCAAGGAATGCTTGCTGCAATCGACTATCTATTTTAAGGAACAACTTGGGACCCAAGAAAATCATTTCATGAATTAGTATGTACTTAATATCTTTGAAGTCTTCTTGAAATATGG
Source organism: Sequoia sempervirens (assembly GCA_007258455.2). NCBI lineage: Eukaryota > Viridiplantae > Streptophyta > Pinopsida > Cupressales > Cupressaceae > Sequoia > Sequoia sempervirens. The sequence continues at coordinate 6,297 of VDFB02093670.1, read as the reverse complement.
TCAATGGATGTCCTTTCAATGGATTAAGATATTTTATTGGTATTCGAAGAGCAGTTTGCATTGTGCAGGCATGAACATTGTAAGCAACAACACATGTTGGTGCCAAAATAAGCAAAGGGCTCATTTTTCTGACTCGATGATTGATTTAGTGCTCTCTTTATCTTGTCAATCAAGAATTATTTACCTGTGCTAGAGGTACCTTGAATGATCATATGAAGAGGAGGCAATGAGGACAGGCCAAGGTGGTGTTGTTCAATGATTTTCAAAGCAAGCTCTTATCTAGGAGATAGTCGATGGCAAAGGGTTGGCGTTGCAAATGAGAAAATGGTTTCTTCAATCGTATATAATTTACTTGTTGAAATAAAATATTTAACAATGCTATGAAGATTCTCTGGAACATGGTGGTTATCCCACCTATGGTGCAGGTTAGAGTCTTGCCGACCTAAGAGTTGTAGCTGGTAAAAAAAACATTATTTGTGGTACCAAGTCGAGAGAGTAACTCCCATTCATATTCATCTGTATGTGGCGGTGACTGTGCATCATTGGTGTCACTATCACTACTCACCCCATTGGTGAGGGGTTCAGTAAGTCTATTCACATTCCAAGTGACATAGCCAGCAACATTAAATAGCCTCCAATTTTGTGTTATGGTTTCTCTTGTAAGGCCTATGTTAGCCTCAAAATTTCGAAAAGGTTTGTATAGTAATAATTTTGACCAAAAAAATGTTTCATAGGAATCACTTTGTTTTGGGGGGATGGTCTTGAAAAGAAGGTAAATAATGATGATTACAAGTTGTGGCCAAGCATTCCAGGCTACAGCTTTGTGATTTTTCTGATATGTATAGAGTTGTGTAGAATGAATAAGGGATATTGCCTCAATTTCAGGTGGTCTTTGCATGTAGGAATGAATATAACCACTGGCAAGCTCATCACCGTTGTCAACTATTTTCAAACAATGAAACATTTTCCTACTAACGTTCAAAGACAAGAAATACTGACTTGAGATGACAAGGGGAAAATTTTGTAGCATATGAAATGTTTCTTGTGCACCAATGTCATGATCAACAACCAAATTCATCATGAATTTTTGGTATGCAAGCAACACTTTATCCCCAGATGAATTTGTATTTGTAAGCCTTTGCAAGATATCAATGTAGCTTTCCAATTTTTTCTCAGACTTTGATGCATATTTGGAAATGTAGTTTAGCACAATTTGTCTAGATAATACTGGTTGGCAATCAACATTTTCTCATCAAATTGCAAGCATCTCAGGGTTGTGGATATTAACACACTCATCATTTCTTGCTAGTTTATACAATTTGTTCAATTCACTGTGAATTGTCAATGTCAAAGATGGCTGTGTATTCCATGGAGCTTTGTAGTGACATTGTAATTGTTGGCCTTTTTTCCTCGGGAAAGTGTATTGAGCACACTTGGTATGCCTTTGAACCATGTTTAAAAACTATTTATAGTCCACCATTAGATCCATAGAAGAAATTTGCCTAGTATTAAGCAAGCATAAGTCATCCAAATCGGAGTGGTGGATTCTTGATATTAGCTTCTCTAGGGCATGAGGGTTCCATGCTGAAACATAGCGATCAAAGAATTTTTTTGCTTGTTGAATCTTATGTGGGTTGGACCAATCAAGCATATCCATGTTTGGGGCATCTAGGAGCCACAAGAAACCATGTACATGTGCTGACCTGTGATGTTGCCACTCATACCTATACCAATAGTCCTTTGTGTGGAAGAGTCTCTCAATAACCTCTTCACGGAAAATAGTGAATCATAGGTGCTTGTACAAGGCTGTTATGTGTGGGTTTTGCAGAATGTTCTCTATGAAGTGTCTTTGGGAGTATGGAAAATCAAATTGGGTATGAGGTTCAATCACCCTATGCAGATCAGGCCATTTTGTATCTGCAAAGCCCAAAGTGAAGAAAATAGTCAGTGTACCAAGCTTGTGGATCATTGCTGCAAGCTCTTGTTGGTTGTTTTCCCACGGTAAAAGCGCACCAAGATGGTCGTGCAGTTTTGTGGCCAAAAAAGAAATGTGAACGCTGTCATAAGTATTTTATTTTTAAAAGCAAAGCTTAAATCCAAATATCATTTCTCATTTCCTTTTTGCTGTGTTTTAGCTCCGCCCGCGGCCAAAAAACCCTGTTATACACGGTCGCATTTTTGGAGAGGTGATTTCTTCAAAATTCATCAAGAGCAATTGGATTTCTTCACAAATATGGTGCCACGACGACGCAGAGATGCAAGAGGTAAGTATTGTTTGGTATTTTTTTTTGAATTTGTTAGTTTTAAATTGATTTTGTTTGTTTTAGTTTAGAAATGAATGTTTTTTTTTTAATTTGTAGGAAATCCTCAACAAGAGGAGGAAAATCCTCAACCAAATTAGCCTCAACCACAGAATCAACCTCCCCCACCATTCTCTCAATACTCTCCTGGCACTCAAGAAAATTTGAGGAGTGAAATTGAAAACAATAGAAAGGAAGTTGAGGATCTTATTAGTAGGTTGAGTGATCAAAATTCTTCAACCACATAAAGAATACATCTAGCAGATTCATTGAAGGATTTGTTAAAAAATGTAGATGCAATTACCCAACAAATATCTGGATAGCAAAATAGGAGGCAAACATCGAGGGCATATTATGCAGACAAATTATCATATAAACAAGTTAAAGATTTAAAGATTACTAAAGGTGATTTGTGCTCTCTATTCACTGACCCTAGAACAAATCAAAATCTCACCCTCAATGCAAAGAGGTTTCCTATCCATTGGTGCCACCACGTAGAGATTAGGAACCGTTTTTATGACAGATGGTATATGGTATTTGATTACCCACCGTGCAATAACTGTGAAGTCCCCCAATATTTTCTTAGGAAATTATACTGTGAGTTTGTATTGAACCAAATCCCAAATTATTTTGATATGAAGGAGTTTCAGGGGAGAGGTGGGGGTCAGCACAGGATAGGCTCTATGCAATTCTGATCCTCTACATGATGTGAGATGACCTCCTCGCCAGGGTCACTGCGGGAGCGTGCATTGGCGGCGTCGGTAGCGTATGAGAGGCGATGTAGAGATTCTTATGTACATCGATCCTTGGACTTGGGAGTGTCATCCACCACACTAGCCCCATTGTACAGCGCAATCTAGGGAGTTCGTGTGGTGGCCTTCAAGGCCATGTGTGCTCCATCTTTATGAGCCACTTGTTCACATGACCCTACCCGCCCCTCGTGGAGGTGGTACACGCAGATCCAGGTTCTACCGTAGCTGGATCCCTGTGATGCATCTATGGGGATGGAGAGGGCGGCCGACATTCCTCGCATGATGCATAAGCGAGACATGTAGTCGTGCAAAATTGAACATGTTCATTGAATTTGGCTTTATTAAATTTGATTGTGAAATGCAAGAGATTAATTCATCAGTTTCGGCTATTTTAATAAAATTGTAGGGTCAAGGTGATTGAACCTCGGTACACTACCAATACTTATTTTTACAGTACACCTATCGGTGGGGTATGTAAAGTTAGTAAACAATTATAAATTTATTACATGTGTGTTAATAGCATTGTTTTACGAATGGTATTTTAATATGTGATTTTGGATGTTGAACAGGGTGTTGTTGGAGGTTTCAAGGAAACACCTCTGAGTGTGAGTAGATTTGCTCAAACTTTCACTAAGGTAATATAGAATAAAGAGAACTTAAAGTTAATGAATTCTAAGTTTAATCTAGATTTGTGTATATATAGTCATAAGAGTATATGGGTTCACTAGGTTATTATTTGAAATCTTTTAAGAATGGTCCTACTATGATTGTTTGTCTTAGAATTCCTACACTAGCAAGTTATATATAATAAAAATTTAACATGGAATTGACAAAGGTAGAGCTACATTCTACTCCATCCTATATAATTTTTTGTGATGTCAACGTAACCAAGAATAAGACTATGGATGTCCTACACATGATGTCAATGTAACCAAAAATAAAAATTCTATCCTCGACCCTATCTATCAGCCACTTGACTCCTTCAATATCTCCTAGATGCTTGGAGATGCTTAAGACTAGGTCAAAATACCCTATATTCTCTTCATTTGTTGCATAGCTCATCAAGTTTCCCCTATATGTTCTCTAACCAATCATGATTGTAATGGAAAGAAGCTGGTAAGTACCTTCATAAACTCAACTATTGGAGCCTCCTAAAACTTTCCCATAGGATGTGGAAAATGCTTAGAAATGATTAAATTCCCTAATAGGGTGTGGGAGATCTTTTAGGAAAACATTTGACACTAATTTGATCCATTGAATTATTCTTCATTCTTATATATTCCTCAAATATACCTTGCAATACCCCTATCATACCTAAATCTACTACATTCATGTCCTTGTTAGCTAGCATGTAGGTGATATAGTATGGTCCATGAATTTTAATGTCTTTTTTTTTTCATTTTTCTATACAGTCCTCTTTTATCTCACTACTAGGTCCTCACATAAAAAGAAAAGAAAAACATTACTTCTTTGGTGTATGATAGCTCCAAGGTTTGCTTGCACTAACCAACAAGAAGACTTCACTTTGCCTTCCACCAAGAACCTAACAACCTCTAGGCTCTGTCTTGACTTAGTTCATCAACTGAACCTTGCTTCAACTCTGTTCCAAGAGTTTCAATCCTTGTGCTTAACCTTGGAGGACAAACACCTCTTGAATATGCTCTCTTCTTCACAACACCTAGAAGGATCTAAGTGCTAGCATCATCATCTGACTTGAATTCTTTGCAGGGGAGTTAGAAGCTCTGTTTCCTTGCCTTTCACATTCAATTGAATGCATCTTGAAGGTTCTTTAGCTTTCAATTTACCCGTTCTCAAGATCTTACCTTGAAGAGACCTAATTTCTACTAGCCCTTACCAGTCAGTTTTCTGCCTTTTGTTCTTAAACTTGACAAACAACCTAGCAAATAAAAGGCACTTTCAGATACCCATTTCAGTCCTTTAAATCTTTCACTGGGTGTCAGGCCTCTATTTCATCCGTACGGTGGATTCCTACAAACAAGGACTATTAGGGATAATTGGCCTAATACTTAGGGTTTCACTGTTCTTTGATTCAAATCCCCTTCCAAAGGATTGATTGAAGCTTCAACCCTTTTGTTAAGTGAAGATATTGTCTAACCCTACCTAAAGCTGTATGGATTCTATACAGTGGTCTCTTCCCCTGCCTATTCTCTTTATCTTTTCTTCCTCAAACCACTAACCAGACTGCTCTAGCTCACCTAGGGTTTGAGTTTTATAACCTTAGCTCCATTCCCTATGCTACCTACTGTTAAATATTTACAAATGTGTGGCTCCCCTTCCATATCCTTCTAGTCTCAGGAAGATCCCGTGGACAGAGTTTATGGGGGAGCCATTTTAAAACTCACTACTCAAAACAAAGAAAACTAACACCCTACACTCTAATCTAAGAATTAGAAACAACAAATCTACACTAGCAACCTGTATACAAGATGAAAGTTACACTTTACTATCCAATGAACACAGATACAGAGCTAAAACAATATGTACAGTGCCTTCAAGATCTCTGTTTTGAAAACACACGAGTAAAACACAGGAAAAATGCAGAAACTTATCTATTCCTTCACAACAAAACTTGTTTACAATGCATACTCCTGCTTCTATGAGCCATCATCCCCTATCTTGAAGCCTTTTCCATCATTCAAGGGAAGTTTCTCAACCACTTACTCCTGATTTCAAGGGATTCCAATCCACCCAAACTACATGCAACCTAACAAAATGTTACCATGCAGTTTTACAACAACTTTACAACTTCCATCATTGTGTCATGATCCTCAATCTTAGGACCTCTAACACCTTGATCTGGAGCAATCAACATCTTAACTTCCTCTTGGAATCTACAAACAATGAGGATGTGGCTTTAACACATTTAATGCTTTATATTCTAACATATGCTGTCCCAAGCTAAAAACAACATTAAATAACAATGTTAACTAAGATGACATTAATCCTAATGATTAACTCATCACACTCAACCAAGACCTTCTAAGGTCCAAACTAAACACACTCTAATATCCTAATTTGGCTAAGATCAGGAACAAGCCAAAATTGATGACAAACCAAAATTGAGGTCAGCCTAGGTGCTCCTGCACCATTCTTTTTCTCATCTAAGGCCCCTAAGGTTTTAAACCCCTTAGATGCAAGGATTCAAAGCACATCAACCATGTGGTACAAATGACTAAATCCCAAAGACGATCTGTAGCAATGAAAGAGTTTGGAAGTTGCAGAGA
>VDFB02093669.1:0-23997 GCA_007258455.2 Sequoia sempervirens | reverse complement strand
TGTCAGCTAAAAATATTTTGCAAAAAAAGGAGAGATGATGTTAAATATATAAGTGAAGTTTATGTATGCAAGCAAACAAATTGATAAAACATGATGAGCTATAAGGAGAGAAGCCGGTGCCATTTTTACAGTACCATCCATACCATTAGGAAGGGGAAGTGATCTTGACTCCCTCTCCAACAAGCATTGTTTGAACTTTGGCTCTCCTCCCTAACTTCAAGGTCCATGTGTTCTTCATTTTGATCCAATATCTAGATTTGGCCTCGACCGCTTTGAGGAATCCCTAGAGCATAAAACATAAAATAATTTGAGAACATTGGAAGTGATGAAAATAAATATGAAAGACACAAAACACTGTAAATATTGAAACAAAAGAATTGGCTTAAGGAATTGAGTCAAGGATCATATAAACATTGCGAAACTTGAATGACCAAGATGACTTGAGGATATTTAAAAGTATTTATAGTCATTTAAGTGCAATGATGGTTAGAAACCTTCAAGGTAAGAGTACTAAACACACACTTGAGAGTGAGAGAGAGAAGAAACAAGCATGTACCTTGTTTCTTTCTATGATAATTTTCCAAGTTTTTATCACGCCACTTTTGTTCTTCTTTTGACAATTTTCGTTGAGATGCATTTTTTCTTTTTCTTTGTTGTCCCATTTTCTTCTTCAACTTAAAGATGACTCTAAACAATTCCTCTACCAACTTAGTTAATTATCCTCCAAATTTTGCCTTTATTGATAAAAATGAAAAGTTGTCCAGCTCCAATATTTTCCTCCTTGATAAATGTGCAAAAACTTCTCCAAAATCTGCGCTCTAAGTGAATCAAAATTATTCAAGTTTACATGGAATAACTAGATCCTCTAGTTTAAATGAATCAAGTAGTAAACAAACAAGTTATTTCATTGTGGAGTTTTTTGTTATTTAATTCATAGGTATGCACAACATATCTAGTAATTTTAGAATTTTGGTAAAGTGTCAAAAATGTATAAATATTAGATAAGAATTTGAATTGAATTTCCGCTAGCTGTCTAAAATGGCATAATAGAGGTATAATTTGAATTAAATTTCTAATTAAATATTTGAATTGAATTTCAAGACTTTTAATTTTGTAAAAACGTGATAATAGCTCGACATAATTTGAATTGAATTTCAAGTTACTTTTCAAAAAGATTATATCTTGTTCTCAACTCAATGGTTCATGTTGTTTAAGTCATTTAAAAAAATATATTTATTGTGATCAACATGAATGAACTTAATTATAAAATGGCATTGATTTCCCTAAAATTCTACTAGAGATCAAATGTATATTGAATATAAGGAAATGTAAGTTGTAAGAGGTCATAAAAAAAAGAAAACATGTATGTATATTGAATATTTAAAGCAATTGCATACATATATTATGTGTAAACATGTTTAAACCATAAGCAAACACATGTACATATATGTAAAAGAATTTAATACATATAAACATAACACATATTATAAGCAAAGAGGCAAATGTGCTGCATATATCATAAGAAAATATATGTACATATATCATAAAAGCAAAATGTAAATTAAAGATCATCTAATGTCAAATACTAAAGATAAAAAAACAAGCAAATGTATGTATGTCATATAAGCAAGTGTAAGAGATCATCAAATATCAAATACTATTTTAAAGATCATCATATATAATCAAATACACATGTGATAAAGATCATAAATCTAGAATGAATGGCCTAATAAGAATGTCTACTCCTAGACGAATGGCCATCTGAATGAGAACTACCCCGGCCTCGATGGATGTGTCAGCCCCTACAAATAAAATTGTGTACAAGATGTGTTAAATACATATAATTTATATTAAATAAATTTTATGAAAGTTATTTTTAAATGAACTTGTATTTTTAAATATCAATCTAGATCTATGCATACATAAATATATTGCATGTACATATACACATGTGATTATATAAAAAATATAAAAATCACATGTCCATTGACAGCAGATTCATCCACAGAGTCACATCGATCATGCACACAATCTGGACCAAGGCTAGGAGTGATATGAGGTATGTCCACTTGTAACAATATATATACACATATATATCAACTTACATGAATATCTAGTTAAAAAGAAATTTAAAAAATAATGAAAAAATAATTGAAACATGCACATGCACACATACATGCACATCATCTGATATCGGATGACCTAAGTCCTCTGAAACATTCGCCTCCATCATATGGACCAAACGATCTAGCGATGAATCAATATTTACATCCATCTAATCTATCCCATATCGTGCCAAAAATGATGAATGTAGAGGACTATGAAGGTGAGATGGCACCGGTGATGATGAACCAGAACCAATCAACATATCAGTAAAACCCATAGTTTGTGCAGCTACCGTATGAACTGTAGGTGGATTCTGATGCGAACTAGTGGTCGGTTGAGAGTGATGGGATCCTGGAACTGAACAACCTCTATGTCTCAAATGATCTCTAACATGCTCTATACCGACCCCATTGTCTGATGCAATGTGGGCATATGCCTCCAACAGGTCCTTAGCCAAACAATGTAGAGTCATGCGTGCCATATCTCCTATAAGTACATCAAGCTGTGTAGGAGTAGGGATGTTGGTCATTGTAAAAGGATCCATGGTGGTCCACTGTGCTGAAAATGGTGTGGATCGGGAATGTCTAGATATAAATAATGACCTACACGATCATCAGATATCCCTAGTGGTGGTAGGCTGCAAGTATGCACCCTCCTGAGTGTCAAGTGCTTCCCTTTTGGGGAAGCAACAACAACCCTCATACTATGGGGGCTATAAAATTTTGGGGTGGGAGGAGGAGACACATCACCAACCAATACCCTAAACATTGGGGGTGGTTTATCTACTTTCGACGATAGAATTGGGCCCTGTCGACAATCCTACCACACCCCTGACCAGCATATAGTGGAATTTCCAGGTAGTTAACTTTGAGGCCCAAATGGACCTCAACATACAACTGCTGAACAAAATACAATGGAATATGGTCATTGTTTGGGTATAGACCATGTGCTGCGAGAAATCATGGGTAGATCAATGAGGCCATAGCATGATCGACACATCTAGTGACCTGGTATCCCCTAACCTTACGCACATTTTGATAAAATGGAAAACAAGTGGCTTTTATCATTTCTTTGGTGACACTATCTTGTATTTGTTGAAGGGGAACGTCACCATGTACTTCTTCCTGCATGTGGAAAAGAATAGCAGTCACTCTATCTAGGGAATATGCACTAAGTCTCTCAAGTTCATCTTTTAGTTTTTTTTTCTAGACTATACAGTATTAACATGCATAGTTCCTATATATCCACAGGTTTTACACCTTGTGCTAATGAATCTCTTAATTTTTTTATCTCATTACTAGTATTTGCAAACAAGGATTCTAGCACAGGTGAAACATGATCTACATTTTCCATGTTATATATATACAGTACACCTAAAAAAATAATAAGACTTTGGTAAATAATATATCTAGATAAAAGAATACAAATCTAAAATAGAACTTGTAATTTAATTCATCTACTCATCAATAATATTTTCATACTATTAACTTGATTGAAAAAGAATTGGAAGACAACTATAATCTATAACATAACATCCTTAAATGGTTCAAATTTTGATAGGCTTGATGAAAGAAGAATAAGAATACAAAGATTAAAGAGTATGAAATCATTTAAATAATTGGGGATAAAATAGCCCCAATCTAATAGTTTGTGGCATAAATGGCTTCAATTATATAGCCTTGAGGAACATAAAAATTATAGAACATAAAGTAAATCATTAAAGTATATGTTAACATCATCACTCTAATTGAAAACATTAAAACAACCCTTGAACACAAGGGGATGAAATTAAAAAGTTCCAACTAATGATGTTATAATAATCCTCCCCAAGTTGATCCTCTCATCCCAATCATCATACTTAATGTTTTGGTACTTGAATGTGTTGGTACTTGAATCATGTTTTGGTACTTAATGTTATGTTTTTTAAGAGGAAGCATTTTCTCTTTCTATTACCATAACGATTATTCTTGTTTTTGTAACTTGGTATTTCTATTTGTAGATTTTCAACTTTTTATTATGTAAATCATTCTTTGATACCCAAGTAGTCTAAAGGTTTTCTTGAATCTTATTTAGTTTTTAGATTTAAGTTCTTTCTCATTGTCTAATTTCTTAATCAAATCTAAACATTGTTCGATCCTTATTTCCTTCTAATACCAAAATCATCCTCTTTTCCTAACTATAAGAAGTCATAGTTCAATCCCACCATGGTTGTGAATCAAGCTAAAATTGGTATGATTGGGAATATGCATGATACTAAATTTATCATAATGGAGAAGAATCATTTGACCATGAGGCCCTTGTTGAGAAAATGGTAATCAAGATATAGCTTTGATGCACACAACCTTTCTTTGGATCTTGCAAATTTGGCTAGTACTATTAATCCTAGTACAATGATTGATCTCCTTCATATACTATGTTGATTAATACATGTGGAAAGAAAGTACTTAAAGTTAAATAGGTAAAAGGATAAGCTCAACAATCCCTTTAAGTGATGTGCCATTTTCCTCCATCCCAAGCTTCTTCTTCATGTATTCCTCCTTATTGTTTTACTCCTATCTATCTTATGCATTTTTATTTCTCCTTCCACCAAATCTCCCAAATTTATCCTCTCCTTTTTCCTAGATCTCATCTCATACTTATTATGATGCACATAGTTCTGTTCCACATTGTTCTCATTAGTTTTGTTTACACTTCCCATGTTCCCCTCATGATATTCCTAAGCAAGTCTTTGTCACTCCACACTCATTTATTATGTCACAAATTTATACACCACCTTCCATTTCTCATCTTGCCACTTTCATTCATGTCCTTAATCCTAGTGTGCCTCTATCTACCCTTGACATTAATGTTTAAAGGCTTGTTGAGATGAAAAGTAATGTTGATTTCTTACCTAATGGAAACAAAAAAAGACATACATATAAAAATCAAACACAATTCAATTTCTATTGAAAATTTTACATATCCATTTTTTGTTGGATTTTTGGATCCTAGATTTGAGATGCACAATGTTAAAGGAGATCCCATGACACATTCAAGGTTCTTTAGTGCTACATATTTGGATTTTGTGTATGATGATAAGTTATTGGCTAAGTTCTTCCCATGAAATTTAATAGTATTATCTTCCATTTGGGTCTATTTTTAATATTGAAATTGGCCAATGCAAATATTGGGAATGTTAGATTGAAGTTTATTATTTTAGATTTTTGGTATGAAATAGCGATCAACAAAGTATATACATTCTTAACATTTGCATGTGCAAGTGAGATGAATGTTAAGAACTAAAGTTGTTAGAGGCTACCACACTTAATTATGGATCTTCTAATGCTTCATCTACATCATCCTACCCTTGTAAATTTGAAAAGAAAAATTATTTCCAAAAGGATAGTAAAAAATAATGGAAATGACCATTGTACAAACTATCCATTATAAATGTTTCTAATATAATTATGACTCTAAAGCCTCCAAATTTTTCCTTTGTAAAATGTTCTTCAAAATTTACTTAGTGCTTGCATGATTACACTTCCTCCTATTAGGCCATTAGATAAATCTAAAGTTATTCCCAAAAGATATAATGAGAAAGAATTTTGTTATTAAATTGTAGAGTTAACTGTAATTATACTCAACATTTTATGGGATTAAGGAATAATTGATTAAGGATTTGATTCATAAAAAAAAAATTAGGTTGAGGGGGTTAATATTGGGGTCAATCCTTCAATTGTTCCTCCTAATGAAAATTTAAATATTTTACACTAAATAAATCTAATAAAATGGTTTTATATGAGGGTCATGAGATTGAGGTACATATACATGTTGACGAGCTTGAAATCATTGATTCGCCTATGTATGTGAGGAATGAAATTTTTTTGGTATTAATAAAAATTATAAGGGTACTTATTCTTCTTCTTTTGTTTTATCATATTCAATGGGTTCGGTCGAACCCAGGTTCAGCTGAACCCACTTAAATATTTTTTTTTTATGGGGGCAGTGATTGGTTCAGCTGAACCATGGGTTCGGCCGAACCCCATGGTTCGACCGAACCAATTAAATGGTTCGGTCAAACCATAGGGTTCGACCGAACCCATTTGATATGAAGAATGGGAAAAATTCAAAATTTCCTTCCTCTTCAAAAGTGTAAACCACTTATGTGGGTTCACCCTACTCCTTCCATCCACCCAAAATCTAAAATCCTACCATCTAAATCCAAATGTCCACATTCTCCATCCTCAAAAGCTATTTTGAGCCATTATATTCCAAATCCCAATCCCCCTTCCCTTCCATCCATTCTAGGTCCTTATGTCCCAAAGCAAATTCCTTCATCCCCTCCATCCATCTTGAGTCCCTACATTCCCCCACCTAACCTTCCTATTCCAAAATCCAATTATCCTCTATATCCATCACCTCATATCCCTAATCACGATCTACAAAGGTACACACCCTTGAAGCCCTTCCAAGATCCTACCTACATCAACCCATTCATAAGATAACCATATCACTCATATCCATCCACCAATCCCATTGCTCTTAGAAGAAATTTGGGTGCCAAAACTCAAATGCATAAAGCAAAAAATCCACAAAAAATACAACCTATCAACATGTATAATAAAAAAGACATGCAAAAAAAAAAAATGTGATCCAAAATAAAATATATAAATCCCAAAGGACACAAAATCCCATGAAGAAAAAATTAAGGTAAAAAACAATGTGGATTCCAAAAATACTCATAGAATCAATGCATCCCAAAGAAAAATCAGAATTGACATCCAAACTTGTTTATCCAAAAGCTTCATCCAATCCTAGGTCCTTCACCCCATCTAATAATACTTTATCACCTCCATCCATTTCGGGTCCTTATATCCCAAAATCCACATCCACTCCTCCATCTAACTATCCAACATTAAAAGCCACTTCTCTTCCACAACTCCACCACCCTTCAAGGTGTGTGCAAATGTTGGTCTTGCCAACATTTCCATCAATCATCCAAAAGTCCTCCATCAACCTATCCATTATCCAACATCCATTTTCCATCCTTCCATCCATCTTATCCAATCCTTTGCATAAATCCATATCCCTCACCATCTTACCATGCATTTCATCCCCCTTATCATCATTCTACCAATGTCTATGAGCATATGTCCAATTTTCCATTATCTAATGGAGTGCATCTTCAAGGGAGACCATCCATGAAAATATATTCTCGATTCCTCCCTTAATCTCCCTATCATGTAGCTACCATATTACAAATCCATTTCCATATCCTTATTGTGGACACGGAAAAAGTATCACTTTTTGATTGCTCAAGATTTAGGAATAATTGATGATAAATTAGACTTAATGAGGCCTTGATTTAGTGTTGTGAGGTGATTTACACATCCACACTAGGTCTTGGACCCTTGCAAACTAAATAAATTGAATTTAACAATGTCTTGTAAAGGTATTGTAAAGTGTTGTAAAAGACTTTCACACTTCTCTAGACCTAATGGACCCATCTTTTCCTAATTCAATGTTGTAAAATGTATTTAATTGCATTATCACATCAATATAGAAGGCTTGTAAATTAAAATTGACTTTAATCTAGTGTTGTAATGAGTCTTACACATTCACATTAGATGTTGTGCCTTTATAGGCTATGTGGACCTCATTTTAGTGTTGTAAAGTGTATTTAATCACACTTTAACATTAAATTTTGTGTCCCAAGCCAAAATTACTCTTTACATCATCATTATTAGTCCCCTATGGCCCCACATTATGCATACCAAGGCATAATTTGATCAAATACCTGATGAAATCAACATAAGAACTGAAATTCCTCATTCCCCAACATTCCAGCTAGCAAAAGGGCCCCTTTGGGACTAAGTCACCCATCTAGGTGAATGAGTCCCTGATAGGTGGGACTAAGTCACCCCAACATGGCGACTTAGTCCAATTTGGCCTATTTTTTAGGCTTGAGTAGGAAATTTTGGAAATTAAATTTTATTTTCTTTCGTATCAGCCTTAGGGATCAAATTAATGGGAAAATTAGGTGGATTACCTATAAATACAATTATTTAAACCCTAATTCATAATAATCTTAACTCATCATCATTCATTTATCATTCATCATATTCTCAAGTTAAGCAAGTTATGGTTTTAGTATTCTAAGTCATCAAGATAGCACTCTAAGACATTTAAGGGCTGATTCTTCATCCATTGCTACAAAAAATCAAGATCAATCATCATGGAAAGGTATTAACTCCATTTTTTCATGCTTCATTACATTATTTCTTCATTTTGGTTTGATTACCTGAAAAGTGGTTTGACCAAGGATAACCCCCATGCCCTATCATTCAACATTTATTTTCTCTTTCACTCTATGATTGTAGATTTAGGCATCTTGAAGACTTGAAGATCATTGAAGATTAAGTTGAAGAATTGTTGAAGACCTATCCTTTTTTGAAAATACAAAATACCAATAAAAAGTCACTTTCAGGCGTAAAAATCAAAATTTTAGAAGCAAACACCTGTAGAGAATCAAAGTGTAGACCAAGGGCTTCCATTTCCCTTTTCAAAATTTTAGAAATACAGAAGTGGAATAAGTCACCACTGATGGCGAATTAGTCCCACTATATGTTCCTTTCAATTATTTTTGTAGATTCAGACACCGATTTGGTAGAAATAGGCTCCAGAGTAGTTTCTTGGAAATATGGGACTAAGTCGCTCAACTTGGCGTAAGTGTCCTTGTTGTCTAGAAAATTAGATTTTCCATAATTTCAGAGACATTTATAGTCTTCATTTTTTCCATCAGTTTCCTATTTTAGCCTTTCTATCATCCATTCTTGCATTGATTTTGAGTGTAGAAATTTCCTATTTTGGCCCATCTTTCTCCTTTTAGGTGAAAAACCCTAGAAATGTGAGAGAGCATTAAGGTGCCAAAATATTTTTTCACATTTTGGTGAACTTGACATTTTGACTCCCTTCTTTTTCTGATTTTGGAGTCCATCATCATCCTAGAATAAGCTTGCATTGCATGTTGCATTAGTTACTTGTTGCAATCTAGGGTTTGAAATTTTGCATTAGTGAAAGTGCATATAGTTTGCATTTTTGCATCTCCAATCATTGAAAAAAATCTAAAAACTATATTTTCCTTTAGTATTCAGGTCATACAAACTAAAAAGCATCAAAATCCATTGAATTTTTTTGAAATTTTTAGAAAGCCCTAACTAGGACTAACTCGCCATTTTGGGCAACTTAGTCCAAATCTATATTTTTCACTATTTTTTATAGCATCAAAAACCTCATTTCTATGCTTCCTAGGCCTCCTAGTATCATATACTATAATTCTAAAAAAAATCCAGGAACATTCGTTTGATGCATCTAGCTCAAAAATATCAATCTAGAGTAGTCATTTTTAAAATCATTTCAATTACAAGCATCATTAGATCTGAAAATGCTCCAATGTCTGAAGTTTTGCATAACATGGATAAAAGCACTTTTCACTTTTTCATACACAATGTTTCTATTCATAAAAAAATGTATAGGTTTGCTAAAAGTGCCTTTCATTCTTGCATATACATTGTTTACATTCTTAAAACTTTGCATCTATTGGATAAAAATGTTTTGCATCTTTGGATGTACATTGTTTACATTGTTGAAACATTGTATAAAATGGTTTCACGTGCTTTTCATTTTTATTCAAACAATGTTAGTGTCTTACATAGTTATACATGTTAAGAAATATTTCCTATCCACCCCCCTATGAGAGTGTTTTTGTGAAAGAGACTACAACCTTGGACATTCCTAACGATCATATTTGTTCCTCTCCTAATATCTCTCCTATTGGTGACAAAGATATCTCAGTATCTAGATGAACCAATCAATGATAGTTTTGATAATCCTAGTTGTTTCTCTCCTCTTACCTCTCTTAGTGGATAAGACATTGATAAACAAAACAACACAACAATAGATAATCATGATAACAAAATTTGTTCTTCTCCTAGCATCTCTCCTAGTTGTGACCAAGATACTTTGCTATTAGAAAACACAATCAATGAAGGTCATGAATATCTTAGTTGTCGCCCTTCACCTAGTGAAACCTTTCTTGAGCAAGAACATTCAATAATTGATCATTCCCCTACTTGCGATGAAGTCATTTTAGAAGAACCAATCCATGAATGTTAGGCACATTTGATTTGTAGTTCTCCTAAAAAACTATCCTCCTAGGGAGAATATCATGGTGCAAGAAAATGAAAACAATAGTAATGTGTCTTCCTTAGATAAAAAGGTGACTCTAGATTTCCCTTCATTAGAGATACATCCAACCAAGACTACTAAGGTTATGAATGCACAAGTGTCCATTAGATCCCCCTGAATCAATGAACCTCATACATACCCCATAGGACATCCTAAGAACCCTCTAATTCTCTACCCACGTTCACATAAACAAAAAACCCAATTCCAACCTAAACTCATCCTCTACCCATCATCACAAAAACATCCAACTCAAAACAAACCTAAATTCACCATCTACCCACCTCAACATAATGTTTCATAGCAACCGAGTAATCATACCATTGCTCATACATACAACAATAGAAATAATCCATCACCACAACAACCAACTCCAACTTCTTTACCTTTTCCTAATTTTATACTACCTCTTATTCCTCAATTAAGGGAGTATGATCTTGTTGAACTTAAGAGTACTCCCACAAAGATATCCCTATGGGATTTACTTCAAAATTCACCCACCTATCACATTATGCTTCAAACGGCCTTACAACAAGTTCCCATCCCTTCTAATGCACAACCAAATGACATAGCATCCATAATTGGGGGACTAAATGCTGACATTGTTTTCCAGCAAAGTAAACTCCCCCCTTTGGATGTGCAAAACCAATGAAGCTTTCATGATCATTTCTCAATACAATACCATTGGGATAAAGTGAGCCCTTATTGACAATGGCTCCACTCTTAATGTGTGTAGTGTAAACCATTTGGATATACTTCATGTGGATAGATCAAGAATTCAACTTGATTTTTTATCTATCAAAGGATTTGACAATATAGAAAAACAACCACTCGGTGTGATCACTTTACCTATTACAGTTGGGAAGGTTACATTGCAAACTCTGATCCATGTAATGCCTCATAATCTTTCATATAATCTCCTTTTAGGAAGACCACAAATTCATGAGATGAATGTAGTGCCTTCTACTCTTCATCAAAAAATGAAATACATCACTACAACAAAGTGCACATCCTTGAAGCTGACCCTGATCCCAATAGTTGTTTGAACATTGAGAAAAACAACATGAATCATTTAAACACATTAACACCAACTACGCAAGTGGAACCCATCCACCAAAAAGAAGAAAAGAAACATATTGAATAAATCACAAAGATATTAGATGACGATTGGGGTTCCTTAGACTTCACACCACCACTCATGGATGATCCTTCAAAAGCATCCACCTCAACCACTGTAGAACATAAGACAAAAAATTACACAACAAACCTTGATGAACTTAACAACAAACAACCACCTGATTCAAAAGCAATGAAAAATATTTATGGATGAGGTTATGAGCTTATGAAACAACTTGGATATAGTGGTCTTGATCCAAATCAATATTGTCACAAAAAATCCTTCTAAGGAAACTTTACCCATCAAAAACCTTGAACTAATAGACACTAGTGGTCTTGATTTTTCTCCTTTGCAAGCAATCAAACCAACAACTACACCCTTGCTTAATTTCAATGTCATCTTGCAAAACTCTAATGATTCAAATTCATTAGATTTTACACCCTCTTGCAAATGCACGAACAAAATCTCACAATCTAAAGAATCTTGCATAGGCATGACAACTAATACTAAGCAAGATGTATCTTTGTTGAAAACTATAGGAACACCTTCTAGACCATTGATCAAGAGTGTATCTTTTTGAGACTCCTCCAAGATCACTTGATATCTCTCCCTCCATGAACTCGAAAGAAATGCTATTACAAGACTTCATTTTTTTCATAACATAGAGTTCACGGTCATTCTAGTAATGAATGTAAGGCTTTGAGTAGAAAAATCCAACATTTTAAGGAGTTTGGTGTTCTTCCTTATGAGGGGGCACCCCATTCCTCTAATTGATACCGATTTTCACTCTAGCACACATTTCATTAATCAATTTGGCTCACCCTTGTCTTGCACTCAGTGGGGGCAAGGGGTTATGTAGCCTTGTCCTCATATGTCACTTGTCGTTGCCTCTTTTGACTAGTCATTACCCTTTCATGAACATATAAGAGAAAGCTTGGGATGTGGATGACATGCCTTGAGTTGGCCCGCACATGACATACTCCATGTTTCATGACATAGCTTATCAAAAACATATGACTTGACATAGGGATTTCTGAGTAAGCTCTCATCTTCTCCTTCTACTTTAAAGCAATTTCTCACAGTAATGGTGTTAGCAACCACTTTAAAGTGGGGGAATACATCAACACTCACCTTTCATTGTGCGGTTTTCTTTTTTCTTGTGATTTCCTCTCTTGGAAACATCAAGTACAATGTTGCCCAGGATGAGACATGGCACTTGTCCTCTCTTGAAAAAGAAAAGAAAAGATGATACCATTTGCATCTTTCCTCTCTTGGAGACATTAGGCATGATGTTCCCTAAGATGAGACCTTACACGAACTAAGCAAAATCCCTTTGAACATTCTCGACACTATCCTGCATTTACAATGTCTATGAGTGTCAAGCATATGAATTTTTTCTTACCTCATAGAGCTCAAAAAAGATTTTCATTGTGGTACCTTATTAAAGTTATTAGGAGGTATAATTCTGGTATGGTTGAGTGGGAAGCCCATTCTGAGGCATGACTTTTCCCCATAGCCACCATATGGATTTATCACAATATGGACAACTAGAAGTTTTGTGGCCCTAGAGTGATTATGTTGTGGATTTCTCACCTTGCGAATAACTAGAAGTTTCATGGCCCCAGAGTGAGTATACTTGGGCCTTCTCACTCGAAAGACAACCATGATTTCCATCACCTTAGAGTGAGTACATGCATTTTATTTCTGAAACAAACAACCTAGATCTAATCCACAACGTGTTGGACAAACAGTTGAAGCTTGATCCACCTTTTCATTTCTCTTCCTTCTAGTTCTTTCCATTCGATGATCGTGTATCTTGTTTTGCTAAAAGTCATTCACCTTGCATGTTTCCTTTTGCACTTATGTTGGTTTGACTTAGGATCTTGGATTGTGGGGGCTTGCACAACATCCTTTGATATTTTTCATCCTTTTCCATCCACAATGGTATGATTGGACCCCTCTTCAATGTCTACTTTAGTGTGAGTTTGAAGCAAGTTCATCCTCTCACTAAAGTGGGGGCTAACTATGGACACGATAATTAAAGTATCCCTTTTTACTTGCTTGATTTGGGAATAATTGATGATAAATTGGACTTAATGAGGCCTTGATTTAGTGTTGTAAAGTGTTGTAAAAGACTTTAACACTTCTCTAGACCTAATGGACC
Organism: Sequoia sempervirens; assembly: GCA_007258455.2. Lineage (NCBI taxonomy): Eukaryota > Viridiplantae > Streptophyta > Pinopsida > Cupressales > Cupressaceae > Sequoia > Sequoia sempervirens. Next base: position 10,387 of record VDFB02093669.1, on the reverse strand, counting down.
CATCTTTTCCTAATTCAATGTTGCAAAATGTATTTAATAATTGCATTATCACATCAATCTAGAAGGATTGTAAATTAAAATTGACTTTAATCTAGTGTTGTAATGAGTCTTACACATTCACATTGGATGTTGTGCCTTTCTAGGCTATGTGGACCTCATTTTAGTGTTTTAAAGTATATTTAATCACACTTTCACATTAAATCCTATGTCCCAAGACCTAATTACTCTTTACAACATCACTATTAGGCCCCTATGGCCCCATATTGTGTATCCCAAGGCATAATTTGATCAAATACCTGATGAAATCAACATAAGAACTAAAATTACTCATTCACCAACATTCCAGCTTTCAAAAGGGCCCCTCTAGGACTAAGTCACCCATCTGGGTGAATGAGTCCCTTCCAGGTGGGACTAAGTTGTGGAACATTGTGACTTAGTCCAATTTGGCCTATTTTCGATGTTTTAATGGGAAATTTTAGAATTTAAGCTTTATTTTCTTTCATTTCAGCCTTAGGGATCAAATTAATAGGAAAATTAGGTTGATTGCCTATAAATACAAGTATCTAAACCCTAATTCATAATCATCTTAACTCATCATCATTCATTAATCATTCATCATGTTCTCAAGTCAAGCAAGTTCGGGTTTTAGTATTCTAAGTCATCAAGATAGCATTCTAATACATTCAAGGGTTGATTCTTCATCCATTGATGTAGAAAATAAAGATCAATCATCATGTAAAGGTATTAACTCCATTTTTTCATGCTTCATTACATTATTTCTCCATTTTGGTTTGATTTCCTAAAAAGGGGTTCGACCAAGGAAAACCCCCATGGCCTAATATTAAACATTTATTTCTTGTTCATTGTATGTTTGCAGATTTAGTAATCTTGAAGACTTGAAGATCATTGAATATTAAGTTGAAGACTTGTTGAAGACTTTTCCTTGCTTTCAAAACCAAAAGACCAAAAAAAGTCACTTTCAAGCCTAAAAATCAGAGTTTCACAAGCAAACACCTGTAGAGAATCAAAGTGTAGACCGAGGGCTTCCATTTCTCCTTTCAAATTTTTAGACATAAAAAAAGTGGACTAAGTCAGTGTTAATGGTGGAAATAGCACAACAAAAGTTAAACAAAATATTGCTATTATGTTTCCCCTGAAAGAGAAAGACAACACATGGGTATCTTAGCTCCCAAGGTCTTTATAGTTTGTTATGAATTGTGCTAATGTTGTTTAGTGGTCAATGTAATAGTAATGCTCAAGGGGCCTGCTGGTGTTGAGATTCTAGATTGTTCTAAGATCAAGCATGAATTTAAACCTATTTTAACTAGTGTTTTTAAAGAAAAAAAAAAAAAAGATCAAAGCTTTGAAACAGAAAAGAACAAAAATTCATCTGACTTAACCATAATTTTTACCTTTCAAGGAATTCCTGACTAAAACTACAGAACAAAATTAACTTGTGATTGGCACACAGTTTCATTCATTCACAGTGCTAATCTCAATAACACATTGCAAGTTAACATTTAAACAAAACATAGAATAAGACTTCAATCCTTGAAAGATTCTCAAATCAAATGATTAACTTCAAACAAACACCATTCAAGGACACAATATGAAGTAGATTAAGATTTGGTTGCTTCTACTGTTAGTGAAACAAATAAGCAACATTTACAAAGTTGGCACAATCACTAGTGTACAGAAAATCCATGACTCCAAATTGTTTCCATTTATACTAAGAAAAATGGAAAGATACATTATTGGTTCCTACTGGATCTAACTGCTAACTAAGAAGACAAAAGAAGCTCCCGTTACAAAGAGTCAGGATGTAACTCTATCTCCTCATCTATTTCTGCTAACTAACTTTTTTCTTACTTCTCTACCACTTCTCTACCTACAACTTCTAACCCTTTACAAAGAAGCAAGAATGCCATATATACAAAGTGTACCAAAAAGAATGTGCTGGCCCCTGTATTAGGGTTTACAAAATATCTACTTTCAGGAGGGTTGGCTCTCAGATATTTTTGAAGAGAGTCAATGCTGCATTGAATGTGAAGCCTTGCTATCCATGTCGGTGATGGCTTGACCTTAGGACAAGCCTTCAGATCTTTTGTAGCTACAACATTTACTCCTGGTATTCGTGTCTATCTTTCAACTCCTTTGAAGGGTTGCCTTGAATGCTCTAAATCATTTTTCCATTAATATCGATCCACCCCTTTTCTGCTAGTAGACTCTAGCTATTTCTGAGACTTGTGGTTGTTTCTTTCCTTTGGCCTTCTTCATGGTCTAGACCCTTCTTTCGTTGACTGTCTCTAGAAGCATCGTCGGGCCTCCCTTTAGACTTGAACATCATCACCTGAGCCGATCCATCACCTTTTGATCTCAGAAGAAGTCCATGTCATTTGCATCATGTTGATCTTCTCCACAAGGGTGGTCAATCGGTCTAACTACCACCGGTCCACCTTCTTAGCTCCTCTTGATTGGCTAGACATATGCCATGGAAGACTCTGAGGTAGTCAAAGGTTGTTTAAGAAAAAATTCATGTTGGTGAGACACTCATTATGTCTCCCCGATGCGATTATACTTCTCTTCGCATCCATCAGTGTAGCATAAGATAGTTGGAAAGACCTCCCATCGAGCTACGCATTTCATATCGACACCACAAAACCCGTCGGCCAGACAATCGGTATCAGTCAGAAGTCACAACGAGCTCCACTGGTTACATTGATATATTTTCTATCGCTAAGACCTCACCTATCGGTAGGACATAAAGTGGTTGGGGAGACCTTATATTAAGCCCTCTTCTCTTGGCGAGCACATTCCATCTTGGGGAGACTTCTTCATTTCGGGGAGACCTTACCCCGAACTCACACCTTGTCACCGAGAGATCCCCGGGTCTCTGAGACCTTTCATCAAGCACACTTCACTACACTGAAGGGAGAAATCGTGTCAGTGAGACCATCGCTTGTCAGTGTGACCTTATAGAAAACCCCCCTCACTCTCTGCAAGCTCATTCTTATCGGCAAGACCCCACTGGGTTGGCAGGACCTCACAGTGAAGGGATAACCCTTTTGCCGAGACCTCTCTTAGGTCGGCGAGACTTCATGGTGAAAGAAAACCACTCTCCCTGAAGGCAACATCATTTGGTAGGACATCACCTGGTCATCGAGACCTTATACCAAAGTCTCCTATTTTGTCGAGAGCCTATTTTACTTTGGGGAGAACTTGCTTAGTTGGCAAGACCTTTTGCCAAGCCTTCACCTTTCCTCGATACATACGCCCAGTCGACAAGACTATATCACCGATGCCGACCTCCTCTGTCATCGAGACCTAACTCCTCTCGGAGAGATGTTATGCCGAATGCAGAATCTTGCGGTGAGGCATCCTCTTTCATCGAGACTCAAAGAGATTTATAGTAACAGGAACATTCAGGTGACTAGTGAGCCTCTAATGGACAAAACGCACAGGTAGTTGCCAAGACAACTACAAGGTCTTGTCGACTTTCTTCTTAGAGGAATTTTGTGCCACACTGAGCTGGGGAATGCTTCCCAACTGAGCTCCCTTAACAAATATCATCATGTGTGTGATTTAGTCCTGCGAAACAAGGTCTGCATTAGTCCTTAAAAGCAAATAAACCATATTATTATAAAATCCACTATTGCTTGTGATTATTTCATTCAATTTCCAACAAGAAGAAAAATCAATTTAAGTTGAGACAGAACCAAAATTTTACCAAACTAGAAGGCAAACTCAGGAAGAAAACATAAAAACTTCGAAGAGTAAAGAAAATAACCAAAGGAAACAAAGGAAAGAGAAAAAGGGGGGACCCATTTTGTTCCTGAATAAAATGGGGTGGTTATGAAGGGCATAAAAAATGGTGACTCGGCTGGGAAAATGGTTTAGCCATTTTCATGAAACTGAAGGATTCAGCTACCCAAAACTCTTGGTTTATGAACATCACAACTCTAGTTGGGTCAATTTTAACAAGAAAGTTTGAGCTAGAATCTCAAATGTAAGTCAACACTGGCTACCCCTAAATCTATGTGTGTGCTTGATAGTGCATCATCCTTTCATCAAGTTTTCCACATCTTTCGAACAACAATGTGCAAGATTTGAACTACATGAGTTGATTTCCTTTAGCTGTTGTGCAATGATATCCTGGGCATTGCTCCGCTGCCAGTCAGATGTCCATAGCCCAGATGGAGATACCTCTAGTTTTCTCATAGCATTGCTCTACTGCTAGTCAAGCATCCATATCCCTGGTAGAGATACTAGAATCACCCATTCATATTGAGTCATTTTCTCTTTAGATAATTCTTTTCTTTTTCTTTTTTGTTTTCTCTTGGAGTTTCAGATGTTTCATTTAATTCTTTTTGAATATGTCAAATGTTTAACATCTGATCTGGGTTGAAAACTACAATAGACTTCATAACAACACTTGGTAAATTGGATTTTTCACTGAAATCTTACAACACTACATTCTAGGAAAAATATACCACTACCAGAGGAGATGGTATTGGTAAGTTGTGATAGATTCAGAGGAGCTAATGAAGGTTATTTACTTTGCACCTTGTTTTCAAGACCTTCCACAACTCTTATTGGCAATGGGAATAAAACAAAGAGTTTTAGGACAAAATCACCCAATCAACAAACCTGAAAATATCTAAACCACTTCTCTCCTAATGATCAAAGTATACCCGAGATAACAACCACCATTTTAAGATGGGAAAGAACAGATAAACCCAAAAGAACAAAAAAAATAGAAACCAAAAAGAACAAAGGAAACAAAAAGACAGAAAGAAAAGGACAAACAAACAAACAACAAATTATTTACAAAAAAAAGAGAAAATTACTTACATAAAGAGTAGCAGATTATTCACATAAAGAATAGAGTTATTTACACGCAAATATTATTTACAAGCAGAGACTATTTACATAGATGCATCACCCAACAAAAGGTACTAGAACTTCATGAATCAAAATAGTGTTTAAGAAATTTTCCATTGACAGGTAGTGGAATAGGTTCCCCAGTTAAATTACTCAACCGGAAAAAAATTTCTCCTAGGATCTCAGCAATCTGATAAGGACTTAGCCAGAGCTTATCGAATTTCTAGTGACTACCCTTCTTTTCACTAGCTTTATCCCATAACAACATGAGGTCTAATATCATAAAAGCCTTGATTTTAGCCCTTTTATCAAACCAACATTTGAAAACAACCTGATGTCTAAAGAATTGTTGCAAGGCAACATCTTTTTGTTCTTCTAATTCAACTAATCTTACTTCTATCCTATTGTCACTAGAGTATAATTTTTGCATGAACTCAAGGATAGGTATTTGCAGATGGATAGGGAACACAGGCTCTTGGCCATATACCAACTTGAATGTTGAGGTCTTTAAAGCAGCCTTAATCCTAGTCCTATCTGCCCATAACGTGAATCTCAGCTGGGTATGCCAGTCCTTAGGGTTGTTTTCTAACATTTTTTTAATTACCCCTAAGAGGTTCTTATTGGTTGATTCTACAACTCCATTGCCTTCTGGGTAATAATTTGAAGAATACTTTAAAACAATTTTGTGATCATAAGCCCATGAAATGAATGCAGCATAAGAAAAGGAAGAGCCATTGTCACATACCAATGCGAAGGCTACCCCAAACCTTGTAGTGATGCATTCGGTGAGGAACTTGATCACTACCTCTGTTGTGCTATTCTTGCAGGGCACAACCTCTGTCCATCTTGTGCAGTAGTCAATGGTAGTCAAAATGAATTTGTGTCTTGTAGAAGAGTTTGGGTTAATTACCCTAATAAAATCAAGTGCCCATTGGGAAAATGGCCTTACCTCATAGACAGGCTGCAATGGCATGGCTGAATGGCATTCTTTTGATGTAGAAATATGACATATGTGACATGTTATCACATGCTGATGGGAATATTTGAACACACAAAGCCAGTAATAACCAGATCTGAGGATCTGGTGTGCCAATGAATCTGCAAAACCATGACCTGTGCCATGTTTCCCATGAAGCTTAGAGATCACATGTTTAGCCTCCTGTTGATCAAGGCATTGTAGGTACACTCCTTCAAAATTCTTCCTGTATAGCAACCCTCCTTTGAACATATAATGGGAACTCTTCATTCTTAGTGCTCTCCTTTGAGTTGCACTCATTACCTTGGGACACTAATTGTTGAGCATAAAATAGATAATATCAGTATACCAAGGGTTGTTGGAGAAGGATTGGGTTGTGTATTACTGGAAAATGATGTTGTCACCAGCATTCGCCATGGACTTAGACAAGCCTGTGCCTCTAAAAAGTCTCATAGGGCGTATTTCCAGGTCGAACTCTTGCAAGATGGCCATCTATTTCCCTCTTTTTTCTCCCAGCTCGCTCTGCATAAGTAGGGACTTCACAGTAGTGTCAGGAACTTCAACAATGATTTAGCTTCACTGAATGTAGTGCTTGAACTTTTTGATAGCTCTGACCAGTGCAAAATTTTGTTTCTCAAGAGGTAGGTATCTGATCTCAGCATTCTTAAATGGAGAGCTCATGAAAGAAATCAGTCTCTCCTCTACCTCTTCTCTTTGTTGAGTCAGTACAGTTGCGCAGTAATGTTCAAAAGCAAAGGAATAAATGTAGAATGGCCTCGTGTAGTCAGGGATGGTAAGGACTGACGCTTCTGAAATGGATCGCTTAACCTATGAAAACGCGGCCTTTGCCTCGTCACTCCACTCTATCTTGGTGTCTTTCTTCATCATCTCATTTAGTGGTTTTATGATTTCTACAAAGCCCATGATAAAATTTCTTACAAAGTTGATCTTTCCAAAGAAAGACCTCATTTCTTTCTTGCTTCCTGTCTTGGTGATCTTCAGAATAGACTCAACTCAGTCTAGATCAATCAATATTCCCCATTCTAAAATTATATGTCCCAAGAGCTTTCCTTTAGAAACCCCAAATACACACTTTTTGGGATTGAGGGAGATGCCATACTGGATACACATCTTGAGAACCTTAGCCAAGTCTGCAGCGTGGTTCAATCGGTCCTTGGAGAAAACTGTCAGGTCATCCATTTAAACAATAATGCATTTACCGATCAAGTCCTTGAATGCTACGTCCATGGCGCACTGAAAAGTTGCTCTAGCATTTATCAGACTGAATGGAGTCCTTCTGAATGCAAATGTTCCCCACTTTGTAGTGAAGGTGGTCTTCATTCTGTCTTCATAGTTAACCATTACCTGATTCTATCTAGAGTAACCATTCAGGAATGATATCATTTGAGATCCATTGACATTTGTAAGACTTCATCCAGAGAAGGGAGTGGGTAATTCTCCTTTTTTGATGCTCTGTTCAGATTTATGAAGTCTACACAGCCTGATCTCTCCATTTTTCTTACAGACTAGGACCAAGTTATCCACCCATGTTGAATGTCACACAGGGAAGATTATCCTTGCAGAAAGCAATTTCTAAACTTCTTTAAGGATCAGTGGTTTAATCAGGGCATTGATAGGGTGTTGCTTTTGTCGAAAGGGTTTAGCTTTGGGCTTCAGAGGGATAGTATGAGTCATCACAGAAGCATCAAATGTTTTTAAATCCTCATACCCCTAGGCTATCATAGCAATATATTTCTTCTGGGCCCTTATTATATCTTTTCTGATTATTTTAAGGTAAGCTTTCCCTATGTAAACATTTCTTTCAGGGCCAGAATCAGCTAGGTTAACTATTTCATATTCACCTCATTTATCTTCAGCTGATATCTTGTCTCGAGCCCTTGGGTCTGAGTCAAAAATTATTTCCAAGGCCACCATTCCCTTGGAATTTTATTGCCTTTTAAATTGAAGACCCCTTTTGTATCAGAATCTTCAGGGTTCCAATCTCCTTGGTCCTTGTTGAACTCATCAATGATCTTCCCTTCAAAAACATCTGAGCTTGCTAGAAAAGTGAGAATATGTCGATCATCATCAAAGACTTGAAAGTTCTTGACATTATTAGGAACTGTAGGGGTGGAAATCAATTCCACTGAGAATATCTTAAGCTTGGAGCTTGCATAGGTTCCAAGGTTCTTGCAACAATAGCTAATGAATTAGCTATCTAATTCTCCTCTCTTGGGATTAAGGTAATCACAAAAGCATCAAAGTCTTCAATCAAGTTCCATACCCAATTTCGATAGGCTGCTAGCCTTCAATTGTGACATGTATACTAGCTGCATACTTGCTTGATAACTATTTCTGAATCTCCTTTGACCACTAGGGAAATGGCCTTCTTCTTATGTGCAAACATTAGCCCCCATGCCAGAGCTTCATATTTTGCTACATTGTTATTGCACTCAAACTGCAGCCTGTAAGAAGCAAAGAAGGTTTTCCCTTTCAGGCTAGTTAATTGTATTCCAACACCACAACTTGTTTTAGATTTGGATCCATCAAACGTAAGGGTCCATAGCTGATCATGAGTTGGGGTTGATCCGTTCGAGGCTATTGTGGAAATTTGGATAGGATGAGCCAGAGGTGGGACTGCTTGATCTTTTTCATCAGATATAAGGAATGGGTGTTCAATAGGTTCTTTAGGTATGCCTTCGAATTCCTACACAACTATATCATATAATCTATGGCTATCCTTCTGATAGTCACTTGTGCCTTTAGTTAACCCCTTGGGTTTTGGTATATTCATGAGTGCAGGGGTGTCAAACAAACCTTGGGGTTGCTCCTCATCAATATGCTAATTCGGAAATGTATCTGGGGTAAGCTTAATTTGAGAAAGAACTTCCTTTAAAGGTATCCTATTCCTAGTTAACATTATTGCTTCCTTGGCTTCAAACAAGAAGTGATCTGCAACAGTCTCAGGGTGACTTAAACTAGCTTCCCCAACTTGGGAAACATGATTTAGAGTGTCAATGCAGGGTTGGAAAGTCAATTTGGAATGATTTTGGTAATGCACCCTGCACTAGTTAGGGAGTAGAAGACTATATAGATCAATATCCTCCCCTAAGACTAGCTGATCCTATTGTAGCTTCTTGATCAATGCTTGTTGGTTTTCATTAATCACGGAATCAGGGAACTTTTGTATTGGCAGTTCCTTAGGATCAAGAATAGAAAAGGTTAAAATTTCCTCTCTTTTATAAACCCCTATCCCAGTTTTAAAGTAAGCTACCTCATTGGGGCAATCATACTCATTGATGACATGCTTGAGGTGAGGCTCACTTTCAATCCTAATTTGTGTAGGAATTCCCTTCCATGGTATCCACATATGTGAAACTTCAAGGGAGAGATATCCCCCTATACCTTTCATCAAATCTCTGCTCAGCAGCATACCATAGGTCTCGGGAATGTCTGCCACTTGAACATCTATATTGGTCTGAATCCTAGGGTCTGACCCTACTTGCACATGTATGTTTCTCAATTCCCCCACTAGATTCACCTCTATTTTATCAAGTTGGATGACCTTCTTGTTTGTCTAAATGGGGTTTAATCCCAATTTCTTACATACAGAAAATGGCATAACATTGCCAGAAGCTCCTAAATCTAACAAACAATTATGTAGATTCTTCCCACAAATTCTTAAACTCAAAAGAAATGGTGGGGTGCCTACCTTGCTTTTGTACAAAGCTATGTTCATGTCTGCAGTAGGTGCAACCATGTTTTTCCCTTTTGATTTATCAGCTTGTTCCAAAGCTTTCAGCACTATCTCCTGTTGAGCAGGGTACCACTTTAAGATGTCAAAGTATGACATAATTTCTTTTGCCTTTGCATCTCAAAAACAATATCAAATTCTTGGTTATAACTTGCATTATTTTTGACAACACCAAGTGAATTACCTTTGTTATGGAAGTTAGGTAGACCTTTTGGTGGAGGAGGGTTTTTGTCAGCACTTTGATTCGGAGGCACCATGTGATTAGGTGGTGCTGATGTAGTGAATGGACCCTTATTCTGATTTCTCAGAAAGTGTCCTCCCTTTGTCTGAAAGCTTGGGCATCATACGAATCTTCCTCTGGTCCATTCTCCTCTTGCCTTGGGAATGAAGGTTCCTCCTCAAAGAGGTCATAAGTCATTGCTATACCTACTGAGCTACCTTTTTTGTGAGGATTCCCTTGGAATGTTTGAGCATCTGCCTACACCATCATGAAAACTTTCTCCATTTTAGGGAAGTTCACCTTAGAATGGGTTGCAGTATCATGGAGCCTACAGTAGTTAGTCATAAAATTAAGGTCGGCCACATTTGTTGTATGTGACCTCTCCTCATTAGCTTGATAATTGTGAGAGACTCCACCATTGTTTGGCCTGTATTCCATTGCCGGTTGTTATTTCACTTCTGGTTATATCCCCTATTTTGATTCTGATAGCCCTGGTTGGAGGAATTTTGCCCTTGATAATTTCTTTTGCCAAGATGGTTGTTATTCTGATAATTAA
>VDFB02093668.1:0-27227 GCA_007258455.2 Sequoia sempervirens | reverse complement strand
TGCTACATTGACCACTGAGGGACATCAACACAGTTGAGAACCAACTATAAAGACCTTGGGAGCTAAGATATCCATGTGTTATCTTTCTCTTTCAGGAGAAACAGAGTAGCAATATTCTGTTTAACTGTTGCTGTGCCATTTCGACCGTCAATAGTAACTTATGATAATCCCCTCTTTAAGATGGAAGATGAAGCATCAAGTGACAATAACATGAAATGGGATCTTGATGAAGTTTCCAAACACAAATTGGAATGTGGATTTCAATTTATTGATGATTTGCAAGCAAATCATGAGGGATATCTGACCCTTGCAATTGATAAAATTCCAAAAAGATTGCTTGATCTAGAATGCTTAAGTGGGATTTAGGATGTAGTTTTCACATGGGAAGTGTTGAATCATTGTGACTTCCACAATTTAGACATCAAGATTTTTACAAGACAAGTCTTGGAAGTTGATGGTAATTACATTAAAACATAAAGGAGAAATGGTTTCCAACTTGTTACTCATGAAGTATGGAGAAAGAAGGGCCAAAACATATTGTTTAAATGCTTAATAATCCCTCCCTTGGGTTGAGTGTTGCTTTAGCTGATACTATCCCTTTTTGGGAGTTGGATTTGATGACAACAATTGTTCCATGCTCCATTGTTGTTGAATCTTTCATGGTTAGGCTTTAGGGGTTCATGAGAGAAGACACTAATTCCTTGAGAGTGAATTTGGTTATGATGGACACTTGGAGATGTGTTGTGTACTTTTACTAGTGTGTTGGGGATCATTCTTGGTTGGGTATCCTTATTTGGCATCCTCGACATGGTATGAAAAAGCTTATTGGGTATGGTTGGAAGCACCCTTGGAGGGATAAGGATCAAAAATTTGAAATTAGTGGTGTTGTTACCTTCCTTACCAGCCACCTGATGGTCCCATTTGTTCTTCAACCAATGGATTGGAGAGAAATTTTAAGTGTGGATTGGAGAGATGAATAGATGGTTACTATTGGGAGTGATCCTTGGCTTAGATAGGGGAAGATTTTGAGACACGGGCTTGCTGATTGGTGGCAGACCAACCACCTTACATGGGGAGTTACTCTCGTTCAGGAGAACTGGTTCATCATTTCTTGTCAAATAGGTGGAAGATATCAGTTGGAAATTTCTTGGGTGTGTTTTCCAACCACTTATGAGATGATTGAGTGTAACAGGATGCTCATTTCACATGTTCATACTTGGGAATTCCTATGGCATTGCTATTATCCCCTATGTAGAGTGCATTGTATTTTGCTGACCCTAAATTTGAACAACAATGATTATTTGTTTCTTCAAATATTTCCTACTCTCCAAGTTCATCTTATGGAGGTTTGTGATGCGAATTTTGATAGTTTTCTCACAATATTGGTTCAGGACAACGAACCCCCACATGCTTTGGTTCATCATTTTGAGGGTCTTGGAGTGAGAACTGTAGGAGTTTTCAGAAGTCTCCATGGTTGCATCAAAATAATTTAGATGAGGCGTAGTAGATTCATATGGAGTTTTGGGGATGATTTTGTTGAGCTCTTGCAAAGGATTGTTTTCCTCTTTGCAAGGAGGTTTGGAGAAGTCACATATGTAGTCATGGCTTTGTTAGATACCATACAGAGATATGCTAAGAAGTTTGATTTTGAGTTGAGCAGATCATATTTCCTATTGCCCAGGTTAACGATAGACCATGGCATTGTTGATATTGATTACTTAGAGTCTTTTGGGCATGAGATGATGTATGGTATTGATTTGAATCCTTCCAGTTTCTTCAGCTTGAGTTTCATGGATGGTAACATTTTGGGGTTACAGGGGAGGTTAGTGTAGTTTTGGAATGATGGTTTCACTTATGTGATCAGAGTGGTGCAACATCGATATGGTGGGTTCTTCCTGAGATGGACATGGGACCCTGGGATCCTACTTGTTTGGGTTTAGGTCAGTTTAATTTTTTCTGGAGTTGTGGTGGCATTGCTTGAGGAAAATAAATTTTGGGAAAGGTGGATTGTAATGTCCCCATTTTTAGCACTACACTTTCTAGTGAATATTAGCCTATCCTCAAATTCCCATAGGCCAATTAGATGCCGAATTAGGGTTTCCAGCTATTTCGAGGTCTCTTTTGTGGATTCAGGGGTTTGCATGTTGGAGTTTTGTAGTTTGGTTTATGGATTCCTTCTGGGTTTTCAGAGAGCTTCACAATGGTATGACATGCATCTGCATCTGACAAACTTTTTTGGACTTACTATTTTTAGTAAGTTAGGATGACTACCTGATTTGTGCTCAATATATGTTTGAAGTCACTTACTATTTTTAGCAGTATGTTATTTATAGTAAGTGCTATTTTTAGCAGTTTAGTGTTGGGGTTTCTAGAGGGGTTTCTATTTATAGCAATGGATGGTTATGATGTTTCTATCTTCAGTTGGTCACAGTGTTCTTTAGTGGTCTTCGATTTCGCTCAGTTTTAGCGTTTGGTATATACTTACTATTTTTAGTAGTGCTATTTATAGTGAGTCATCTTTGGGGAGTTGGTCCCAAGCCAATATTTATGCAACAATATTATTTCTCAATTGATTTTTGGAGAGCTTGTGGTTGCAGTGTTTAATAATTGATTAATTCAGTCACTTAAGTTGCTTTATAAAGTTATTTTATAAACTTAAGGGGGTAAAAGGGTCATTCAAAAACACCATGGCCTAGGCGTACAACTTAAAAGTTTTTTTAATATTTTAATTCCTCCATGAAGTGGGACACCTAGAGGAAGGAGAAAATATAATTTTAAATGTTTTAATTTTCAAAGGAAAGAAAGGACGTTGGTTTTAGGAAGAATTTGACAAGCTTTTGGAGTCCAGTCGCCCCAGCTTCTTTATATTTTCATTTTGGCTCTCATTTTCACATCTTCACTTTGGCAAAATAACAAAATGTTGTTGGATTTCTTCCAGATTGCTTGGGTTGCAAACTGAGGACGAAAATCCTCTTCGTTTGGGCTAGTTTTGGTGGTGAAATATCCACCCTAGTCAAATTGTGAGTGGTTCTACATCAGGGATCACACAAGTGCTTTACTGAGTTCAATTTCAGGGGTTTTGGTGATTGAAAAAGAAGATATTACCATTATTTGAAGAGTTTCTTCTTGGTTTTGGTGAGGATTTGTTTAGCTCTTTGTTTGGTGTGGATTTCTTAGAGACTTTTGGTGAGTTTTTAGCTTTTCTGGGAACTTTTAGTTTGGACTTGAACTTGCATATTTGCTCATATCTCTACAATGGATTGAGATATCAAAATGGTTTTTTCTTCAAATGAAGGCTCTCCTCAAGTCACTCACATCAAGGGTTACTTTGCATTTTACGGTGTTGGATTTGATTTTTAAAGCTAGGTTGACCTACCTAGTTGCTAGCGCCTCCCTGTGGTGTTTTCTCCATGTTGCTAATCAACCTTTAAAGGTTTTGTCTTTGCCTTTGCTGGGAGATTACTAAGGGGTGTTGGGAGTTCTTGCAAGGGCCTTAAGGTCAAAATAGTTAGTGATGTGAGTACCCAGCAAGGAGATCATTTACTGTTGAAAGGAACTTGTTACCAAGTCTGAAAATACTTATAATCTGAGTCTGAAAATGCACCACAATGGACTGTAAATTTCTACTATTTAAATATGATTATTCAAAGCTCTTAAATATTAGCTATCCTAGTAGATTTGATTCTATGTAATGATCTTTACATTAAATACTTCATGCAATGTCTTAACCATGAATAGCACATGGAACCAATGCATTAAACACTCTCAAATAAACATGTCTGCAAATTAAAAAACTCAGAGAGTGAACAAAAAGTAAATAAAAAAAATCAGGGGTGTATATTACAAAATCATTAGAGCAAAATTCACCGCCATTATCAATCCTCGAACATTTTATTTTCTTTCCAATATGCAACTCAACCATTGCTTTAAATTATTTAAATCAACTAAAAACTTCATCTTTACTCTTTAGAAAATTCACTCATGTCTGTGTATCCAGATGTCTAAATTTGGACACTTAATTTATCCAAATTTATCCCCTTTAATTAACATCCTTAAGTTCTTCTAATCCCTAAGGTATCTAGTTAAATAATTAAATACCTTCCTCTTTCATCAAATGAATTAAATAAATATCACATTTATTTAATTCCTCCTCATGTTACATCCTCCATCATTTTTATCTTAACCTAATCCTTCTTCTAATCCCATAATTAAGGTGTGCACATGCCTAATCCTTGATTAGGATGTGTCACATCCTCCAACTTTTGCAAGTTGGCCTCTAATCTCTCTTAGCCACCTAACCATCCTCTAATCCTTCACTAACTAGCCTAATCAACCTCTCAATTTTAATTCCTTTTATCCTTCCAAGGAATATTTAATTCATTTTGCTCTTCCCCATGTGATCTTTGACTTGTCAAATCAAGTCACATGTGAAATCTAACCCTCTTCTAATATTCATTAATTAATCTAATCAAGTACTTGCACAATCCTAATCACCCCCTTTAGTCAACTCTCCCCATCCCCCAAGGAATTTTTAATTCCTTTTTATTTATCCTAGGCTCCTCTCTTCCCCATGTGAATTTTTAATTCACCTTTTAATCCCCGAATGCACCCTTTGGAATTTAAAATTCTTTCCCATCTCCCCATAAGGATATTTGAGGAATTTTTAATTCCCCACTTGTCCTCTCACCCACATGGGGACAAGTACCTCCTTTATGAGGAGATCTTGTCCAATCCCAAGGTACTTTGTACCCCTCTCCATGTCATGTCCTTCTCCTTCCACCTCATGTCCACTTCACCTTTTAGGGCTATCTCACATGCCACATGTCAAGATGTGAGGGCTTGTGAGTTCTCAACTCACCTTAGCCCTACATCTTGATATTTGGTGGATCAATCTCAACCGTCCATTTCCCCTAGGATTTCCCAAAAATCCTATAAATACCCCCTCTTTTCTCTCATTTTGGAGAGATCACTTGTGCTAGCCAAACTCTTGCAGTTTTATTTCTCAACCTCTACTTAGCCATTTTCACATCTTCATCCATTTGCATCCATCTTCACATCCTCATCTAGCTTGCATCTTGCCATCCAAAGAGCATACACATCCAAGATCGAAGGGCCAACCAAAGGATCGACTCAACGCAAGGTATAAAGTTCAATTTCGTGGCTTTGTCTTGTTTTGTTTCCAACGTAGGCTAATCTCGAAGTGTAGGTTGTTTTAAGTTGTTTATTTGCACTCTTTAACTTGTTGGTTGTTTTCTAACACCTATTTCAACCTATCACAGCCCACCAAACCCATGTGGTAGAAAACCAAGTAGAACACCTAAGATGCCTTCGCCGCCGATTCAAAACTTTTTCGTGGCACGGCTGTTCTTCGCGTAGGGCGATTCCTCGCCCTGGGCCCGAGACCCGCCTACACCATCAGAATTTTGAAATCTTCAAACACTCGCCGATGGCAATCCTCCTCTCCGAGCTCGGTCTATCGGGTTTCCTCCCTCGGACTTCCGTTTGCCTTCTGCTGAGCTTGAATGGCCAAACTGTCCTGCCTCTCCGGCTGCCAAGTCTCGGTCTCCTCTCTGCTGTGAAGGCTTGAAACCTAACCCGCATCCTTTGTTCCTTTCGGGCCCGGAACCTTGGAGTTCCGTCTCCGGAGTTCCGCCGGAGGTTCGCCTTCTCCAGATGGCGAACGTCACCCGGCGTCCCACCCTTCGGGCTCCGGCGATGCTTCAGCTTATTGAACCCTTCGCAAAATTAATCGACCCATCCTTTTTTGCCTTCGGGTCCCAGACGGCGGGTTTCCCTGCTCAATTTTCCATTGGCCCCACTACACATTCTTCCGGCAAGGACATCAATGTCTTCCGGGCTCCGGGCCCCACCTTCCTCTACGCCGTTAGCTCGTTCCTTTACGACGGTGGCTTTTGCGTCCCCGGGCCCCGTCTCTCGGACTTCCGTTCTCAGAATTCTGTCGCTCTCCTGCTGTCAAAAACTTTGCCCCATCCGCTCGGTCGCTGGACCCCGAGCTTCCATCCACCGTGTGTTGTCACCAAGACTCCTCACCACCTCCAACTCACCGGGCCTCGTGCCCTGGGATTCTGGTCCTCGCCCGCTGTTCTGAACGGAGATTCCCGCTCGACCTTCTGCTCTCTAGGTGCCGGTGTCTGGACTTCTGTCCGCGGAAGTCCGTCTCTCGCCTGCCGTTGCTAGCGAAAAATGTCGACCGATGCTCTGGCCTTCGGGCCCCACCACACTAAATGCCGCCAAGCCTAAAATGATAAACACATGTTGACCGCCTTTTGGACCTCCGGGCCCCGTGCCGTAGACTTCCGCCTCCGAGTTTCCGCCTGCTGTCCACCGTCACCAACGGCCATCTCTCTACTGCTTCCCGGCTTGAAACCTCTGAGTCCTCCTAGATCGATCCAAACAAACTCAAATCTGGAATCTAACCTTGACCCACATGCTAATTTTTGGCCCTCTTCATCATGAGCTTCTCGCAACATTAAAATTTGGCCGAGGACGGTCTCCGAGAGCTTTCCATTGCATTTTCCCTTCCAGACAGCATTCCTGCCAGGGAAGTTCGGCCCCCCCGGCCCGGATTGTCCAAATGCCCTAAAACGAAGATCAATAAACGTCTAGAAATAAAATTTATGATATACTTGATTGATTGATTATATAGATGCTATTTTCGAGATATGGACTAACATGAATGCTTTTGATGTTTTATTGCATTGACTTTGCCCTTGCTTGCAGAATATATGGAATCGGGTGCAAGAACTTCAGGGGCATCCGCCAAGAAGGACAAGGGTAAGAAGTCAGGAAGGGCCGCTCGGGGAAAGGAGGACAAAGATCAAATGAAGTATCAGTTCCAGGGTGAGCCGCTCGACTCCAAGGTCACAACCTACTGGAAGGAGATTTCAGATACCAATATTGGCTAGGTAGATATAGATGAATTCACATAGAGGGTCAGGGTAAACCCGACAACGAAGAACGCTAGATTAATATGGCAGAGTGGAATAGCCAAAGCCATCAGTTTTCATCCCTCGCTCTTGGCACCCGAGTTAGTCATGGCTTGCCGATAAGCCTATCAAACATACACCAAAACGATTATGGATAAGGAAGGAAACATCCATGCAGACATGTTGCCAGAAGGGATCACCAAGACTTTCCACATTCCCACGTTCCAAGAGATGGAGGTCCCCACACTAGAAGAATTCCTGGCAGCATGGGATGCAAATCCATCAAACTGCAAAAGGTCAATCAACCTCCATTGGCTTAAGGAAAAACGGGGCAGCGCTGCGAAGGTTCCCCACGAACTCTTCCATAGCGATTTTCACGAGGACTACCACAACCTGGTGACCATGTTGAGCAGGGTAAAGGGTCTTCCAACGACCGCCTATTTCCAGGAGTGGATGGCCTATTACATTGAGCAGATCCTGCGGGGAAATGAGGACGTCACGACTAAGGTCTCATTCTACTGGGGAGGCATCATTAGCGACTACTTCCATGAGCAGTTCATCAACATGAAGAAGAGCTCCAAATTCTACATGACCTCCTACTTCGTCTACTCCTTGGCAGATCAAAGACAATACAGCGAACTGTTTGTAGCACCCGATCAGGGGCAAAAACAAGGGCTGAAATCGTTTGACAAATATCCGTAGCTCCACTACCGTAACTTCAAGAAAGAGTACTATAGGGTCAATGATGCCTTCATTGGCCACATTATCAGGTTAATCGCCGGGGACTTCGAGAGGAGAGTCTCCCATAGTGCCAGGGTGCTCCTGAAGGAATATATTTTTCTGTTCATCTAGTTCCCAAAGTTTACGTACATCCGGGCCCAGGGTTTCACGGAACGGCCAAATAGATTACCACGGTACCCAAATGATAGGATCATCCTCCTGGAGCTTTCTCGGCAGCTCCAGCACATCCAGACAATCTTCAGTAATAAGAACATAGCGGGGATCTCCTATCCCATGACCCTTGACCAGGGCTTGTACCGATTACAGACTTTTCAGTGTGCTAGTAATTCTGAGAAGGAGCTCAAGGATTACCATTTTTACTGGTACACTGCTCGGCCACGGATGGACCCACATGGCCATGTCAGGAAAGCACTAGGGCCAACATATGCCCACCAATACCACATTGAAGATTTCTAGGCCAACTGTAAGGATGAAAAGGAGGTCCGTGCAAGGCACTATATGCGCATGACGGTGCAGTTCCTGAGAAGACTGTAACCATTCCCAGTGCCGGATTAGGTCGAGGAGGATGAGTCCACCATTATACACCTGAGGTACCCTACAGTCGCCAACCTGCTAATACCATCAATCAACTAGGATGAACAGGAGGTCGACGACCTAGACACCATCACCCAGCCGATCATAACTCACACCAGGGAGTGGATTGATGGACAGGTGGCATATCTAAAGAAGCAAGGGGTGGTCCTGACCTATGAGGGGCTCAAATGTGAGCCAAGTGCCACAGAGGACATTGCTACCACCACATCAACTAGCGAGACCTCCAAGTCTCCTCCTGTCACTAGGTCCCAGAAAAGGAAAGGAATAGAGACTGCGCAGTCTCCAGATCTCAAGGAACAAGTGAAAAAAGAAACAGGAGGTTCATCTCCCAAAAGGCTGAAACAAGCGGTGAGTGCAAAATAATCTCGGCCTCCCTTGGCCCTTCCTGCTCCTTCTATTGTGCCAGCCATCTCCCTGGCTATGGTTTCCTCATCTTCACTGGCGGTGGACATTTCTATCCATCTTGCTCCTTCACCCCTGGCCGAATCGGTAATTAATGTTGACTCCTCTTCTAGCATGACCACTCCCCCTTCCTCTTCTGCTGCCATGTCGCCAATCACATCGCTCCCTCTGGCAACAATAACATCACCTGTTCCCCTTGCCACTATGCCCGAGGCTCTTACAAGGCACATGCAAAACCTCCCCCCTGAGCTCTCACAGATCTTAATGAATCCAACTCTCCAAGCAGCCCTCGCCCAAGTCCTTGCAACGGCTCAGCCTTCACAACCACCGACAAGGCCGCCAGCTATGGAAGCTACAATGCTTATCTCAAAGGAGTTGGAGGAGCGAGAGCAGGAAGCATCGAAGTCTATCAAGGAGGCTGATGAGTATCACGAACACCCTGAGTATGAGCACCGAACCATCGATAGGGTGGTCTATGAGGAGGAAGAGACGGGCTCTTCCGAGAGTGGAGATGAGGAGGGTGGCGCGGGTGCCAAGGAAATCATCCAGACATTCGATGAAGACCTTGAGGAGGAGATGGCGCAACAGCTGAAGAATGTTGGAGAGAAAATGGAAGAGCCACCACATGGTGAAGAAAGACAGCCGCCAGAAGAGCAGCAGATAAAAGATTTGACAGAGGTTGAGACCCATGTTACCAAGAGCCCTGAGACTGAGGCTACTGAAGAGGAGAAAGAAGAAGAGGTAGCGAAAGAAGAAACTCCCATCCAACAGTTATCCACTAAGCTGCCTGTCAAATGCCTCATATTCGTTTATGACTCTGACAAAGAAGAGGATGTTGCCCAAAAGAAAGGAGAACCCCAAAAGGAAAAAGAGGCAGAAGTCTTTCTTTTGACTAAGAAGGGTGAGGGAGGCCATGATTCACCCAAGGATAAGTCTGCTATGCCCGAATGGCTAGAGAAGCAGCTTGAAAAGATGACCCCTGTGCTGAAGGACCCAAGGGCAAGGTTGGAGGCCATCTTGGCTCGATCCCAGATCACAACAAAGAAGGAGAAGAAGCCCAAGATCCGATCCAAGATAACAATGGATGCTTTCGGCTCTCGAGTGGCACAAATTGCAATGCCTACAGTTGGCCAGGCAGGGGTGAGTTACGTCTCCACCATTGACTTGGGGACTGCAACTAGAGAACATAAGGTTGGGCACCTTGAGGAGTCGGTGGCTACCGTGGTGCACCTGATAAAGCAGGACAAGGTCTCCAAGGATGAGCTCAAGGTGCAGGTTGTGCCATTAACAGACTACATACAACAGTGGTCCTCAGTGGACGACCTGCCCACCACCTCCATGGTCACGCCACAGTTGCTCTCCAAAGAATAGATTGAAAAAATGGAGAGAAGGAAGAACTTGGAGAAAACCACTGAGGATTGGTTCTGACAGGTCACGTACGTCAGAAACATGGGAATCAGCAGGGCTGTGCGGACAACCAACAAGTTCTTGGACCTAATCTAGTCCCTGGAGAGCACAAGGAGGCTCTGCACGAATTTTCTCACCACCTATGACTCCACCCTCCCAAGAATTGAAGCCATCCTTCAGATGCCTGAGGCCACGTGGGAGGAGAAGCTAGAACTAAAAAAGGAAGATCACTGGCTAGTGGACGTATGGCACAAAGACTTCAACAGTCGGAAGGAGAGGTTGGAGCAAATCCTGAGTAGAGTTGATCCAGATATTGAGTGGATCAAGGAGATCCGGGTGGAATGCACCCGATATCTTAAGTTAATGACGGGCTATGATATTCCCACTGTGTGAATGGATGCCAAGAAGATCAGACCATACTTCCAGGAGAAGATGAAGGATGGGACAGCCAGAGAAATCACAACGGAGTTCCTGAGTTTTGTTGCCCGCGCCTTCGACCAATCAGAGCTATTTAGGGATCAACACTCAAAGTATGACGAAGATTGGAAAAGGCTAGAAGATAATGCTAAGGAATGGAGCTACCAGACATTGCGATGTGAAATCCTTGAAATCGATAAGCTCCAAGCGGTCATCCTCAAATATATAGAACACGCAGCTTCCGGGGAGCAAAAGGACAGCCCAGCCAAGGACAAAGATCTTCCTGAAGAGTAGCTATAGCAAAGAAAACAATAATCCACTAAAGGACGAAAGAGCTATAGTGTCATCCACTAGAGGATGAAATAGGGAAAGGACAAAAGTGTAATTTTAAATTGTAATCTATTTGGGGGTAGGTGAAACCCTATTTTGTAATGAATCTTGGCCACACAATGAGAATGAATCTTGGCCATTCATTTAACTTTTTGAAAACTATAAATAGGGCACTCCTCTCATTTGCAAAGTGAGAGTTGAGTTGTTGTAAAGACATGCTGCAAAAATTTATAAGAAATAGTATTGACTTGGTGTATTCTCTTGGTTTCTTCCATGTTTCTTGTTTCATTCTCCAATGTTAGATGTTTAGCTTAAATTTTATTGCTGTTAGTTAGCTTCCTTATTTCTTTGGATAAATCTTTGGAATGCTATTAGGTGGTTGTGAAAATTCCTGCCTTGTTGATGATCCCTTAGTCCATACTTTTTGCTGTTTGCTGATGGTAAATAGCTGTACAAAGTTAGCCTGGACTTAATTTTAAAGTTACTCTAAAACAATCATCTTTGATTCATGCATGTATGTGGTGGATGAAGGATGAAATATCTGCAGCCCTTAGAAGATAGCATAATTTCCATGACACTGTGAAATCTCTGGTTAAGTGGGACATTGTTTTAAGGAATTGTCCATTGCAGGAACTCCATTGTCACTATTCACGACAAGCTTCAGACTTAGGAACTTTTCCTCTCCTTCACCCTTTTTCCCTTTTTTTAGTAACTAGCCTATGCTAAGGTTCATTGCACATTGTAAAGCAAAATCCAACAACTAAATGGAGTCCAAGATTGTTGTTTGAACCTACATCCTGTGCATCACAACTTCCCATCCTAGGAACTCCATTTCAAGATCCAACTTCCATGCTGTGTCCACGCTTTGTATTTTCTGTAAGACCGCCTTGTGATTCCAGCAAATCACATTAAACTACTGAGGTATCTAAGCACTGTCATGACCTGACATCTGAGAGACCTTGGGATAGTGTTTTGCAATCCGATTGTGGAGTATTGTCTTTCAAGAGAGGTAGTGCACTTACGCACTGCCTGTGTTGAGAAGTGCATAAAAACACCATCAACAAGTAGTTTCTATATTTTTTTTTTGGTAGTGTGAGGGAGGCACAAAGCACTTGAAACTCATCAACCCAACCCACAACATCATTAATTTCTACACTAGTGGCAAGTAACACCTTTGCCCTTACCATTAGTCATCACTTTCAACAAGCCATTAAGGGTTTAAGTATTTATTTCAAAGGTTATAGAGTGTTAAACTTTAAATATTTAGGGTTAGGGTTAAACCATTTTATTTAAAGTTTATAAAAAATAGCCTTTACAACATCTAAAATTTAAAAATACTTCCTTATATTTGGCTGCAGGTAAACTAATTCAATATATTTTGACTAGGAAGGAGTTGGTAGATGAAAACTTGTCAAGGCGTGTCCAATGTCAATCCAAGTTAATATGTAAAGTTCCATAATCCAGTACTCTAGCATTGTGAGATAGAATGGTAGGAATCTGGACATTTCTTTTGCCCAACTCTTAAAAGATGACCAGAAAGTATTACAGCCTATGGATTCATAAGATAATCACTAATGGTATCATGATCTTGATCAAATCATGTCGAAGGAGGGAAGCCCAAATCATGATCCAGAGGACTATGACAGAAGACATAAGGGAGCTTTAATGCTTTTGAAGTTGTCTGACATAGATGCATTGATTAAAGAAGTTCAAAATGCCACTGACATAACCACACTTTAGGAGAATCTAAAAACCAAGTACTAGACTTTGAAGGCTAGTTGGGCCTTGTATTGAAGAGCCTACAATTTTTTTCTAAGTTACAGGAGGGTGTTTCTATCTCAAGATTCTTGTAGTGTCTTAAGGACCCATGAGGTCAACTATCTACTATCCAGAAACTGGTGGATAATGAAAACAGGGTACCCTTGATTTTACAAAGTTCACCATCATTGTATGGTTAACTTATTGAATCCTTATGATTAACCGTTGAGACAGAATATGATGTTGTTGATCATATTGTAATGGTTGTTAGGCTTAGCATGTGTGATTGATCAAGAGAAAAGAAAACTAGGATACAGTCACATACTTATGTGTTCACCCCCTAAAAATCATTTGAGTAATCATGAAGTTCTCCGTATCATCTACCAAGCCAGCTGCCTTGATAATCATTGGTACATGACCCAACCAATTGACAATCTAGTTGTATCTTCCTGGTTAAGTTGTCAGTCTCTTTCCTTGATTCAATGGATCATTGATTGGCCTATTAGATCAGCTGCAACTGTCTATATGTCTGGAAAGCATTCTTGGACTTTGCATTGGTACTCCCACTGTGTATGATGGCATTTTTCTTGGCTCCATCAATGCATCTTAGAACATGGTCACTTGAAGATTTTGGTTGCTCATCTAGATGGTTTTTTGTTATCATCTTATGGGGTCCTCCCTTTCCTCTTATATTACTGTCCTTGCATGGGGGTTTGTTGTTTTTAGAGTAGATGATGTTTATGTTTGCTTTTTTTCTCTGGCCTCTTTTTTGGCCTTAGTCCTTTGCTATTGTACCTGTTGTATATTCTAGTCTTGTTAATCCATTTTTGGTCATTTGTGGACATTAATTTTCTTTTCTTTCTCTTTCTTTTTGTAGAGATGTTAACACAAAGAAGTCAAGAAATGAGAAAATTAGCTAAGTAATACATAATTTGTTAGAGGATACCTTCTTTTCTCTTGCATGAAACTAAAAATGAGAATCTGCTCATGCATTGTTAACAATGGGTATGCACTAAAGCACTTAATGCATAAGATGGTCATCAAATTAGCTAGCCTTCCTGATGAAGGCATTAAAATAGAGCCATCAACAGACCTCCCTCAAAGAATCAATTCCATGGTCAGTGCTTGACCTACTTGTTATCATGTTGCACAAGGATGAAGTCTAGAAAAGACAAATTTGAGATGATAAAATCTGTATTTGGGGTTGACTGTGGAAAGTTTGCAAGTTGTGGATGTAAGTCCACTGGCCAATTGTAATGAGTTTCTCTTCTATGACATGCCAAATAACTTATGACTATGGATCTATCATGCTATGTGATGAATAATTTTATGTATTCTTTTATTTTTTGTATCTTAGAGGTATCTACACTTATGCTTATGCACCTGCAAGTAGAAATGTTGCAGCACATTGTCACACTTGTCATGAAATAGGTTATTGGTATTTTCTTGCGGATCTGTAAACATGTTTTAAGTTGGAATTAGACTTCTTTTATAAATTTAAGGTATGATTTATAAATATTACATTTTGGTATTATTTCAGTAAACATCTTTTTTATAGTTAAATTGTGGTTTATTTTCTCTAATAACTTTTATCATAAAAATCACAAGTATGACTTCTATCATAAATCTTGAGCTTGAATTATTGGATTTGGATTTGTAGGCAACAAGGTCGATTAATCAAAGGCAACAAAATGTATGGATGGTGAAGGTTCAGCCGATGCCTTATCTTCCTTAGAATGATGCTAAGATGTCCAAATTTTGAAGTGGTGAGGAGACTTATTTATTTGCATTTTTTTGAGCTTTCTCTCCTTGACTGCAAATAAAAATGTAATATGCAACTTTTGTCCATAATAGACCAAGCTCCTAGATTCTAATATAACATCGGAGTTTTGACTCATCATCATGTAGCTTATGGGCATGTGCAAGATCATGGTATGCCAAAAAGTGGCAATGGAGAAAAAATAATGTGTCTCATCAATTCAAAAATGCGAAAATGCCGAGTTGACTTTAATTCGCTTGGGTGTCAATACACCCTACTGAAGCAAAACCCAAACCTAGATTTCCAAATCAGATATCCGATTCAAATCGGATATCCGATTTGTGACAACATATATATTTCCATATCGGCCCGATTAAAACTCATTCTCATTTCACAACTGGTTAACCGGGGCGAGCGCACAGTCAAATGTTCATTTCACAAATTAGATATCCGATTTGGTGCAAATCCATCTTCAAAAGGTTAGATTATTGATTTTTCTTTGCTCTAATCAAATTTTCAATTAGATTTGTGTAATTTTAGTTGATTTTTTTCAAAATAGGGTTTTTGATAGATTTTTTATGAAAAAATTGAATTTAGTATGGATTTTGATTTAAAAATAGTGTTTTTTATGTATTTGGATTAAAAATTAGAGAATTTTATAGATTTTTGTTAAAAAATAAGGTTTTTGTTGGATTTTTTAAAAAAACTAGGGTATTTTTATAATATTTTCATTTATATTATCTAATTTTAATTAGATGAATTTATTTTTAATTTTAATCAGGAATTATGGCTGCTCCACCACCTCCACCACCTCCACAACCATCAATTCAAGAATTAATTTCTAAAAAGTTGCAACAATTAAGGGGCATTTCTAAAGTTTATACGAGAGTCCCTCGATTATCTGAGATGTCAAACACAATGAAAGAAATAATTAAAAACATAGAAACCCTCTCCTCGCAACATAATGCCTTTCATTCATGGCAAGAAGACATGAGAGAATATTATGCATGTGGATTGTCCTATGACGATGTAAAAGATCTTAGAATAACCAAAGCCCAAATAGCCTCTTTATTTGTTAACCCCCGCACTAGTTTTCCAGTTAATGTTAATAAAACAAAAATTTCTATAAAATGGTGCACTCATAGAGACATTGTAGAAAACTTTTGGGATCGTTGGTGTATGGTTTTTTTGAAACCACCGAACAACAATTGTGATATACCATTTTATTTTATAAAAAAATATATGCTGAGTTTGTGTTAGGGCATCATGTCAATTAATTTGACATTAAACCCTTCCAGAGCATTGGTGGTGGTATGCCCCAGGATAGACCAGGGGCATTTAGAGTAATACCCCGCCCATATGTTCCCCCTCCTCCCCTTCCTCTGCCACCTTCAGTATACCATCCAGATATTATGCAGGATGCGACTACACAAACTATCCATGCTATTCACTCTTTGAGTGGTCTTTTGGTTTCGCATGCTTCTATAGTAGCTCAGCCACATTCTGGTGATGTTGGTGATGGCTCGAGTGCTACTGCGTCATCCTCGTCAGGTCCACATATTTTTGTACCACATACTTGCTCCATGTGTTGCCAGATATGCTTGGGCCCTCTTGTACAACCTGTCGAGCATCCCTTAGACACTTCCGATTATGACTTCCATGATGTGGACATTATAGATCAGATGTAGGGGAGTGGAGCACACCATACAGAGTCCTCTCCTGCTAAAGAGGGGGACATTGGAATAGTGACACAGGTAAAATTTAAGTTGTGAATTCATAACTTGCATTTGTTTTTAAATGAATATTAATAAGAGATAGTATAATGTACTAATATTTATTTTCATGGTCTATTTAACAGTTGATGTCCGAGGAGGAGCAGACACATTTGACGGATAGCACCCTGAGGGCCATTTCATTTGGCCTCGACACGCACACAATATATATTTTTGTACTCACTCATTTACATTTATTTATTATATACTTTCTTGTCATTTGAATTGTTATTAATGAAATTAGATAATAACTTATATGTTTATCTTATTTTCCTCTTGTAGGAAATACCTTGTGCGAGCGAGGTGCAGCCTTGTCCAGATTATGGAAGTGCACTGTTGGATAAGGGGAAGGTAATTGAACTCAAATTTGATTGAATTAAGAATTTTAAGATCTTTTATTGATTATACATACATCGATATAGATTGGTAGTTTCATATGTACTTGTCATTTTTGTGTAGGGAATTATGAGCTATACGTCCTTGTTGACAAGTGACAACACCCAAAGTAGTACATATTAGAACACTTGAAGGAGTAGGTGTTGAAGCACCTCAAGGAGGAGGTGTCAAAAAACCTAAAGAAGTATGTGTTCATTTTTTTTTGTGTTTGGTATTTATATGTTCCTATTACTGACAATTATATGCTAACTTGGATCACTTTTATGTTTTTGTTCACCTATATAGATTGAAATTACAAAGATGGTTTGGTCAGTTCTTTGAGAGGGGCATATTCTAGACTCCTTACCCTTTGAAGATACGGATATTTTAGGTAATCAAGATTACAATTTTAGAGTTCAATTATAATTTAATGTATATTGATTTTGATGTTAATTATTCAATTTTAAATTATATAGTATAACTAATCTCAATTGTGGTTTGACTTTTTCTTGTGCAGCTACCTTTAGAGGCAACAAGTGCTTCAAAGAGGCTCCATTTTGATGATCCACCGTAGTTTAGGATGAGATAGACATTCTGGCATGTAAATATTGAATAGATACCGAGATGGCATATGCCACATATTGTAAAATTTTGTTTGAGTTGGCGTTGATGCCATTTTTGTATATGGACATACACTTGATTATTGGATAATTTGATATATAGAAGTTGACAATCAAAATTTAATTGCCTCCTCATGTGTATAATTAAACTCTTTGAAATTTTAATCAAGTGAGCAATGGTTAAATATTTTGATGTACAATAGCATAAAAAGAATGGTTATATTATGTAGTTTATTATATTGCTGATTACATTGCATTGCACATCTTTCAAACTCAAAGCATTACTTCACATTGCTTAAATAACAACTAGATGCTGATAGATGAAAAAAATTTAATTACAATATAGTTTTTACAAAGTCAACCTAAGCAGTTATGCAATTACTTCACAGTACATAACTAATAATTAAAAAATTATTCATATTATTAATTACATTGCATTGCACATCTTTCAAACTCAAAGCATTACTTCACATTGCATAAATAACAACTAGATGTTGATAGATGAAAAGATTTCAATTACAGGCCTGCTGCCCCCTCATTCTGCACACTATGCAACCATTTACTTGCGGTGTAGGGGCCGAACAATGGAGAAAACATGTAAAATATTATATATATATATGCAGCCTAGAAGCATGAATTAGTACCAATATTAATGTATCGCCATTGATTACCTTGAAGTAGAGATTTGAATCAACATCATACTTCAAGAAGCCCAAACTAGACAGGTACTGATCAATCCTTTCGTACCATGCACGAGGAGCCTGCTTAAGACCATACAAGGCCTTCTTCAACTTACACACATGTGACTCCTTCCCATGAACCTCAAAACCATCAGGTTTCTCAACGTAAACTTCTTCGTCAATCATGCCATTGAGAAAAGTTGTCTTCACGTCCATTTGATGAATCTTCCGTCCTCTTGATGTAGCAAGGGAAATGATAGTTCTGACAGAAGTGTAACGAGCAACAAGAGCAAATGTTTCTTCATAATCAACTCCCTCTTTCTGAGAAAACCACTATCGATCAGCCAAGTGTTGGTGTCATTGGGTGCATTGCTTGACAATGTTGAGCAAAACAAATATTCATTCTTCTGTGGAGAAACATCATCTACATCTGCAATGGAGGCTTGATGCTTAGGTCTATCTAAACAATGTTTGGAAAAGTGACCAAACTTATCACACCTAAAGCATTGAATTTTTTCAATTCACAATGAAGGTCTGGACAATGAAGCTCTTTTATTTGGGTTGCAGATCAAACAAATTGAAAAAGTAGACAAGGGGTCAGAAGTTCTAATCTACTTTCTAAGAATTCAAGAGACGGTAGTGACTTGGTGAAATGAAACCAAACTTTGTTTCGCCATGCAGGAATTGTGCCAACTACGCAAAGCCATTGCAATCTTCAAGGAAATGTGCTTATGGTTTTCATATCATGAATAAATACCTTCCAATCGAACAATATTTATCCAGATAGAAGTTAAGAATCCACAGAGTAAGCTCAGGCTAACTTTAGGAAAATTTTATTCCAAGTGTAATCTAATTCTAATCTATCTCCAATCTATGGTGGAAAAGTTATGTAACCATGCACACTATTTGGCAATAAAAGTGGTTCAAATCAAATCATGCATAAGAGCTTTTATTATCAGAAATAGTCTATTACAACAATTTTATACACTGTCTCCACCCTTTACAAATGATGGGCGAGCTCAATTTCACTTTAAGGCTGGCAGACTTCCTCTTTTCTCTTGCCATTTTAGACTTAACATGCTGAGTGGACTTCACTCATTCACTTAAATCCATGTTCATATTCTTCTAAGTGCAGACACTCATTATCCTCTTGAAGCAGATTTGGCAAGATTCCATCTTTTATGCCATGTCACTCTTTGGTAAGCGTGGACCTTGTTAAGTTTCATGGCCAAGACATGTGCCGAACTTCAATCATGTTTGACACATCTCTTTCTTAACATGGGAGGGCTTTGCTGAGTGTTTGTGCCAAGAAACAAGGGCAGACATTCCTTTATGTATTGCTAGTGGACTTTGCTATATTGTATGCCACTTTTGTATGGCTGGGCGGGCTTAGTCTTAGCAAGTGCCATGTTTTACTCTTGAAGCAGACTCTACTCTCCTCTTTTCTAGAGGACTTCCTTCTCTCTTTTCCAAGCTCTGTCATGTGTTGGAATGGCTGGAAGAGATCGATGAAGCTACTAACATCAACAGAATTGTGGTAGCTTGATATATAGAGTCTATTGATGCTAGGGTTCAATTTGTATGATATTAAGAGTGGTAGCTTAATAGAGGTCCACAATACCTTTTTGTAATATCATAGAATAGGGCTCATAGAATGACCTCCAGTAAAAATGTCTCTCAAATGCACAAAAAAGAATGAAATTACTTCAAACCAAGTTTGTGAAGAAGTTAACTCTGTTGCCCACTAGTTTCCCTTAAGTGTCCAATGTGCTAAAAGGCAACAATATTTGAAGGGCTATTTCTCAGAGACCGTGGGGCATACAGACTCTTCGTCAGAGGCTACGGGATCATGTTGGGACCATCTACATAAACCTCTCTCAGTTTTTCCTATCTCAGAGGCATTTTCTTGTGGTGATGAATTTTTAGTGGAGGGAAAAGTTGGCAGATGCAAGTAGTGCAAAGTTGCAAAGTGGTGCAACTTTCATTCCGCAACTCGTACGACCAAACGGATTATTCCAACACGCCTGTATGGGTACGTTTACACTAGGAATGGTCCTCTTTTGCACTCAAATACGCTGAATCACTCCGAGCTACATTGGACTGGCGATTTCCCTTAAGAGTCCAAAATGCTAAAAGGCAGCAATATTTGAAGGGCTATTTCTTGGAGACCGTGGGGCATAAAAACACTCCGTCAAAGGCTACGCGATTGTGTTGGGACCATATACATAAACCTCTCTCGGTTTTTGCTATCTCGGAGGCATTTTCCTATGGTGATGACTTTTCAGTGGAGGGAAAAGTTGCCAGATGCAAGCAGTGTAAAGTTGCAAAGTGGTGCAACTTTCATTCCGCAACTCGACCAAACAGACTGTTCCAACACGTCCCTATGGGTATGTTTACGCTAGGGATGGTCCTATTTTGCACCCAAATACGCCAAATCACTCTGAGCTACATTGGATCAGCGATTTCCCTTAAGAGTCCAAAATGCTAAAAGATAACAATATTTGAAAGGCTATTTCTCAGAAACCGTGGGGTATACAGACACTCCGTCAGAGGCTACAAGATCGTGTTGGGACCATCTACGTAAACCTCTATCAGTTTTTGCTATCTCAGAGGCATTTTCCTATGGTGATGACTTTTCAGTGGAGGGAAAAGTTGCCAGATGCAAGCATTGTAAAGTTGCAAAGTGGTGCAACTTTCATTCCGCAACTCGTACGACCAAACAGACTATTCCAACATTTCCGTATGGGTATGTTTACACTAGGGATGGTCCTCTTTTGTACCCAAATCTGCCGAATCAGTCTGAGCTACATTGGACCGACGATTTCCCTTAAGAGTCCAAAATGCTAAAAGGCAGCAATATTTGAAGGGCTATTTCTCAGAGATTGTGGGGTATACAGACACTCTGTCAGAGGCTATGGGATTGTATTGGGACCATATACATAAACCTCTCTCAGTTTTTGCTATCTCGGAGGCATTTTCCTGTGGTGATGACTTTTCAGTGGAGGGAAAAGTTGCCAGATGCAAGCAGTGTAAAGTTGCAAAGTGGTGCAACTTTCATTCCGCAACTCGTACGACCAAACGGACTATTCCAACATGTCTGTATGGGTACGTTTACGCTAGGGATGGTCCTCTTTTGCACCCAAATATGCGAATCACTCCGAGCTACATTAGTTCGCGATTTCCTTAAAGTCGAAATGCTAAAGGCAACAATATGTTGAAGGAGGCCTTTATTTCTCGAGGAGGCAGAGTGGGGTATATAGGCCCACTTTCCGTCGAGAGGCTACCGGGATCATGATGGGACCATCTCACATTAAACCCTCTTAGTTTTGCTATCACCAGTTTTCTGTGGTGATGACTTTTAGGTGGAGGGAAGCAAAGCGGTGTAAAAGTTTTACTGAAGTGGTGCAACTTTCATTCGCGCTTCGTCACGATGACTTATATTGTTCCAACATGTCCGTATGGAGTGCGTTTTATTCCGAGGGATGATCCTCTTTTTTGCACCCATCACCGTTTGAATCACTCCGAGCTTCTGATGGATCGTGATTTCCCTTAAGAGTGCAAAGTGCTAAGGCAGCAATATTTGAGAGGGCCTTTATTTCTCGAGGCAGGTGGGGCATCTGGACTCTCCGGAAATCGAGGCAATGGAAGGATCATGTTGGGACCATATACAAAAACTCGATTTTTTGCTATCTTTCGGAGAATTTTCTGTGGTGATACGACTTTTGATGGAGGAAAAGTTGCCGGATACACCAGCGGTGTAAAGTTGCAAAGTGGTGCAACTTTCATTCCACAACATTGTACACAACCAAATGAAGTACGTTCCAACACATCACGGCTATGGAGTGCGTTTGCATGAGGGGAATGATCCTCTTGTAATTGTAAGTGCTAAAAGGTTGGATCAAGCTTGTGCAGGTTATAACAATGTCATCTTTAATTGTAATTGTGTTGTGCAGGTTATAACAACATCATCTTTAATTGTAATTGTCATCTTAAATAGTATTACAATATAATAATAATAATAATAATAATAATAATAAAACCATGTTCTAAAAAACTACCATCAAGGTGATAGGTTAAGTATGATAAAGAATCTAGTTTTATTCCTTATGTTGAGATCAACTCTTTTCAATATGTTTATGCCACATGCTATTATCATTCACACCTACAAACCTTATTATTGTGCAATCACAAGAGTTAAAGAGGTTTGAATAACATTATATCTTGCAGTTTAAACTTCTTTCCCTCTAACTTTAGGAAGCCTTGGTAAATTTAATACCTTGACTAGATGACTAAGATACATATTATAACCTAATTTTTAATGATTTGTGTTTTATAATACATTTAGATAGCATCAAGGGATATTCTATTATCAAATTATATGAAGTGGAGAGAATATCTTATAGTTGATATATTTTTTGAAATCTATAATATAATATGTGTTATTTAGCATTATACACATTAAATTTTCTTAAAGGGTTTGATGAAGAAATTAGTCCCATGTTTTATTGTTCTTTTAAAAGGACTACATATTTACATTCTTAATTTGGAGAAGACATTAGATATAATTTTGTTTTGCAACAGACTCTCATATTAAGGGATTAAGATACAATATAAGGAGAACAAATGGATAAAACCTACAAGTTGTTTTATAACCTAAATGGAATTGTAAAAAATATTAGGCTAGGATCTAAAAGGATATTTTGAACGGGAAAAGTCTTTAACTTTACATTACATAAAACACTATTTGTAGAGTATTGTGTACTCAACTATATTTATGTTATGGTTCTCTTTCTATAAATGGTATATGAGAAGAATTTATACAAGTATCTATTTAGGCCTCCAATAGAGGGTCAATACATGTCTAACATGTATGGTGCACTCTTCATGTGGACAAGAGCATAGTAGATGTCAAAGTTATATATGAACTTAATGAATGTAATTTATTATATATAAATAGGAGATATTACAAAACCTGGTTCAAACGAGCATACCGGTAGGAAAGAACCAGGAAGAAAACCTCTGGTTGTAGCTCGATTAATTACAATAAGTTACTATTGAATTGTCTCACTACACAGTTATGCCCTTCTTACATTGTTTCACATTTCAAAATTGAAATTTTACAAAATTTTCCTATTGGAGGCATTCAGGGCACAGTCTTCCATAAGAGTAGTACATTCACGTTTTGGACTGACAAGCACCTGTACAAACCATCAAGCTAGCGGTTAAAATACATACAATAGAAAAGATGCTTAGAATAACTAATCTATATTATTGTAATCTTTTGCATACCTCTCTGAAAGGATCAAAGCTGGCTATTGTTGCAGCCCGAGTCCATGTCAATCGTGCCAAAAATATCGCCAAAATTTGTCCAAATGAGAAATCTATATTGTCACAATAGAAAATATGGATAGACTAACAAATCTATATTAATCTAAATAACCTGGATGATGATGAATTGGTAATGCAAACTATAAAAAATGCTTAGCATAACCAATCTATATTACTATAATCTTTCGCATACCTCTCTAAAAGGATCGAAGCTATTATAGCAGGTGCATGATCAATCGTGCCAAAAATATTGCAAAAATTGTCAAATGAGAAATCTATATTGTCACAATAGAAAAGATGGTTAGAATAACAAATCTATATTAATCTAAACAACCTAAATGATGATGAATTGGTAATGCAAACTATAAAAAATGCTTAGAATTACCAATCTATATTACTGTAATCTTTCGCATACCTCTCCGAAAGGATTGAAGCTAGCTATTGTAGCAGTAGATCCATGATCAATCATGCCAAAAATATATCACAAAATTTGTCAAATGAGAAATCTATATTGTCACAATAGAAAAAGATGGTTAGACTAACAAATCTATATTAAATTATAATGAACTTAACCATAATGAACCTAAGCATTTTACCTTCCATTCTTGAAAATGCTATTCAAGTGTGCCTGAAGGGTCATCTCTTTGCTTAAGAGTATCCAATATTGCTTCATGATTAGCATTACTAAGTGTCCATAGTTGTTTTGTCTTTGGTCTGGCATGATGCTTGAACAACTTAACATTTGTTGCTATAACAAGGTGCGAATACATGAGAATGGTTTTGTGTTTCTCATAGTCTTCAAATGCAGGTATGCCATTCTTCCTAACCATATATGTTAGCAACCAAGTTCCTGCAACCACAGCTAAACCTGTAGGATACATGAACCCATCATCATCTTCCATCGATTGTGTTAGCTTATTCTTCACCTGCACACATCGAGCCAACCAATAGTTTGATCTCTCTTCATTCCCCTATGGTGCAACAAGCGCAGAAACATGTCACGGTTGTAGTAGATCACGAGAGTCCGGTTGTAATCAATGAACTTTTACATTATGTCATTTTCTCATGGATATTGTTTGAGATAATGGAGTTAGATCTTGTGGAACCCATGTATGGGAGCCCACTCGCGTGAATACAGCTTCGACAAAACAAAGCCAAATCTGCGTGTCCAAATGGTCCATGTGCTTTGCATCACGAGCTTCAACATGAATGCATCATTAAAGAATCTTTGATTGTATGACAATCAATCACGCCTCCCCGCTATTGCCACCCTCGACCAACCAAAAAATTTGTTACCTTTGTTGAATCAAGTGTCCTCCACTGCGACAATGCTGAACTACACCAATCAACAATAGAGCGTGCCTCACTAAATTTTTCTCCTGGAATCTTCAATTGCTCCTTAACTAGATCTCTTTTTACACATGCGCCTGCTCCATCGTGCTCCCCTTTTCCATGCCCAGCTTAAAAAAAACTCCAAATAAGAGGTACACCCCTCTCTACATGCATTCTACTCAACCAATAAAACATACGAGTATTCTTGAATTGACCTGTGCAATTATTTGACCAAATGAGATGTTGGCCCATTGCTATATCATGCTCCTGCAAGAACTCAAAAAAATTCTCAAAACAATGTTGGACATACTCAGATGAGTGAGATCTATCATCACTCATATAAAAATGATACTCTCTTATTATCTTTTGATCCTCCTCTATACTATCAAGTGCATCTCTAAATGTTATGTGGACAAATATAGCAATTTGAATGGAATTTTAATATTGAGATCGCACATCATTTTGTGGTTGCAATGTGTAGTTTTCTGTAAAATCAACCATTGATATAATAGTGCCAATCGAAAAAGAGTCCTTACACATTCTAAATTGTTGATCCAACCACTGAGACCTATGACTATGCCTTGCATACTTGTAGAAGAGATTTTCCTTAAAATCTAAAATAAAATCAGCAACACTGCATTCTTTTGAAACCAACTCACATCTAGAACCTTCACCTCCACTCTGCAAAGTATATTTGACTATCTCATATCTCTTTTTCTCAACAAGCTTCTTTTCAAATTCATGTTAGGACCCTCATGAAGGCATTGAACAAACTTTGACAAACCCACCACATTGTGAGCACTTTGCATTTAAACAGCCATTTCTATAGAAAAACAACCATCATCTCTAGAACATAAAAAGATCTAACAAGTCCCTTGATGATTTAGGAAGATGCGTTGCACCACACTCCTGCAACATTTCATTAGTATGCAAAATAGAACGGATATAGCATAATAGTTCATGGTACATTGAAAACTCCACATGGTATTTGCAACAACAAGTATTACTAATTTTAAGAGGCATAAAATAAAATGGCTTCAAACCTTCAAAAGCCCTTTGCGAGATTTCAATATTTGGATGTGTTTCAATAAATTTTTTGAACAAATTTTTTTGGCTTGATTCCAAGAAATGTTTAGGATGTGGTGTAAGGTCTTGATTTCCAATTCGCAACTTTAAAACATCCTTTGCATTGGGTGATACTCTAGAGTTATCATGCCAAAATTGTTGGATTACTTGTTTTACATTATTAGTTAGCTTCTTATCAACACGTGGAAGCCTACCGACAAAAGCCCATGTATCACTTTGAAGAGGATCATCTATTCTTTCTCTTCTTGCAAGTGCTCTATCCAAAGTTTTATAATTTATGTCAAAATCAATACAAGTTTGTCTCCTAAAGTGAGCTTTTTTCAATTGATGGCTTACTAGGGTGGTTGTAATGACTCTCTGAGTAGCTCTCTTATCTTTTTTCTTGTTAGTTTTTCCAATAGATTTGAGAGCATTAAAAAGATTTTTGACAATAATATTATTTTTTTCGGTCTTCTTGTGCACACAAATCTTCAATTTGGCAAGAAAAGGTCTCATCTTTTGCATCTTTATCAATTGTACAAAAATTTGGCATTGCTCGGTCAATGTCTTATCGCTAAAATATTGTATGAAAAGTTTTCTAGCTCACAACCGAATGGTTCATGTTGACCTCTTGCCTTCAAAATTGTTTATAATGTTCTCATCAATTTCAATTAACCATTTAGGGGTTTTTGAAGGTCTTGAGTTTGGAATATGTCTTTCTTCCACACAAGGTTCTTCATTTCTCATGTAATTTGGTGAAACATAATTTACACTTAACTAGTTCAATATTATGTTCAACATCTTCATTTCAACATTTTCACCTTCAATTTGAATAATTTCATTCCCCAATTTCTAAACGCCATATTCGCATCTTGAATCCAACATTTTTTTACCTTCGAACATTTTTCATTATCAATTTCAATATTTTCATTTAATTTGAATATGATGTTCAGCATCTTCAATTCAACATTTTCACCTAGAATATTTTGGTATCAATTTTAACATTTTCATTCCCAATTTCAATATCATGTTCAACTTGTTTTCCACGCCTACCATATTCAATTTCCTCTTCACTAGAAAGACCAAAGGACTCAGATTCACCAATATTTAACATACCTTGTCTTCTCTTCCTATGAACTTCTTTATCTTTTTGTGTATATGCTTCAATTTTTTCTTTTGTAAGGTTTCTCTTACATTTATGCTTCCGACAACTATTGCTCCCCATTATACCTCATAAAAGATGCTGAAAAATTATAGTTTATGACAAATTTGAGTGGAAGATGCTCCAAAAAGTTGATCTTTGTCCCTTCCTCTCTGAAACCACGCGTTTGTCACCTGCAAAGCCTACAAAAAGAACGTAGGGTCCGTTGGAATGCAAAAAAAGGGCCATATGGGGTTTTCCTATGGTCCACAAATCAGATATCTAAAAAAAATCCGATATCTGATATGTAGAGCTCTAAAAATAAAGCAATTTTTTAATGCTCCCCAATGGCACAATTTTAGTGTTACAAATCGGATATCCGATTTTCGCATGCATAACTTTACAATAATTAGGTGGAGGTTGGGCAAGATAGAGAGAGAGAGAATTGAGAGGGGGAGAGGGGGTAGGAGGGAGAGACTTGAGAGAGAGAGAGGGGGGAAGTGAGAGGGAGAAGGGGAAAAGGGGAGAGTGAGGAGAGATAATTAGGAGGGAAGGGAGA
>VDFB02093667.1:0-34111 GCA_007258455.2 Sequoia sempervirens | reverse complement strand
TTAGGAACGGATGACATAATGTTGGGTCGGTCTCAACAACCCAACACTTAAAAGATATGCTTGAATCCACCTCTGGATCCATATCGATCGAACTGCTCTCTTTATTTATTGATTGCCATCTAATCAGTGTGAAGATCACGCCTCTTCTCTGACATCAATCTATTTCTTTTGACAGCGAACATGACTTTAATCGACTGGCTGGATGATACTGATGGAGGCATTAAATATGCCAGGGTAAGGCTTGAATTTGGAGAGAGAAAATATACACTTATAATTCTAGCACGCTACAGCTTAGCCCTTAGTCTCTTAAAGGTACGCAAGCTTGAGAGGAACACCCAAGTCCTTAGTCAACTAAAAATAGATCTTTTATTCTTTTTCTCTCACTTTTCTATCTTGCTACAGATCAACGCCCTGGGGAGGAAAGGAGTAACAACAACAGTGTAACAGATGGAGAGATGATTCAGGGAAAACTAGCTAGATTGGGTGTAGCTGCTGGTGTCAGATGCCCAACACAATTCTTCTTATTATCTATTTCATTTGAGTACTTTTCCCACAGGAAATCAGTAGCTATGCCCTGACCTTATTTGTTGAAACAAAACTGAGACCCACTTGTTTGCCATGGAAAGACTAACATCTCTGTGTCTCAATCATGTTTCAATCTAGAGGATATATATTTAGATACTCTTCTACATAGAGCTCACTGGGTGGAGTATGCCTCTAATCTAGGTATCACAGACTTGATAAAACTCTGTGATTTTTCCTTTCAACACCTTTGTGTTCTTTCATAGTCTTAAATGCCTGGAGTTTGAGATCTACATAAGACCCTTTTCATGGATTACGAGTACCATAAAGAATGTCGAGTTAAGGTAATACCTGGCTTATATGTGACGATGATCGACTTACTAACAAGCAGTGTGTTTCTTTTTTGCTTATATAAAAAAATGGTTTCAAATAGCCACTGGTTTGAAGAAATAACATCTAATTAGTTTGCATCTTCTTAGAACTTATCTGAACTGTTTTGATTTTCCATCTTAGCAATGTCTCATAAAGGGTAGAACAATAATCATTGTATCTCTTAAAAGAACTAATTATGTCTTTGTAGTCTAGCAATTTTGAGAGCTACCTCTTCCTTGTGTCCACTAAAATTTTGCGAGTTGTTATTTACAATTCTGGTATACTCATTTCTAACCCATAACAAATTACTTAAATACTCTTGGAAATGGATTAAATAAGACTCTAGATATTATGTATTTATTTCAAATGAAATCACTGAATAACTACATAATGCTTTTTCTCCTTGCTTTAGTACTGCTTTATGCTTTAAACTTAGTAGTAAAATACAAGGCTACTATGCTCGAGGTAATAGCAATTTTAAATCAGCATATGACCTTTTATGAAAGTAAAGATAAAATTCAAGAAAGTGGTTATATGAACAGTCCTGCGAGGCACATAACACTGAATCATTGCACACAATCCCAGACTTTATTTAAATATTGAACCCACAAGCTTCCTTGTTTACTATAGCAGAACTCTCATAAAACCAATGATTTATGTATAGAATAAAATCCTTGAAACAGAGGGGATTTCCCCAAACTTGCAATTGTTTAGAAAACTTTCTTTATATAAGAGATAGGTTAAGCAACAAGGTTCTTTACATCTGATTTCATTAGAAAGTAAGTTAACAATTACCAAAAAAAATGGATTTGTCAATTCCTTAACATATTAACACACAATAAGTAACGATTGCTCTCCACCCTACCATAATGGCATCATGGAGCCTCATGGGCTCTAACCATACACCCAAGCAGGGAATTCTTTTAGCTCCATGATGATGAATGAAGCCTTTTCTCAATATTACAAAAGGATAAACTAACATAGCACAAATTTCATGCACCTAGGCCCTCTATTTTCTAATTTCAACCATGAACCATACACACTACCACCTTCTTACCATAAGCAAGTAAGTGAAAACAAGAATAACGTATCTCTTTTTTTTTTATTAGGTGAAGGGATTGAACTCTGCTATCCATCTTTCCTCTCCAAGCCAAGCCATATTGGTCACTATCTTTCCAAAGAGGTGGACTCCTCTCCCCTTCCCATTCTTTCTACCATCTTCACTCTAGTTCTCCAAGAGGAGAAGTGGGTAACACCCCACCCTTCTTCCTCTCCAAGTTATATAGAAATTTCAACTTACAACTTTTGGGTCATGAGGTGTGAAGTGTACCTACCTCCATCAATGAGAGTCTTTTCCTTATTAAAGAGAAAACCTGCACTTGGACAACCCCTCCATCCTTTCATTTCTCCCTCCCCTCAAAACTCGTCACTCTCCATTATGAGAACTTTTTAGGGGTCAAGTCATGTCCTTAGGGCACCATTATATGCCCACTTGACCCCTACCACTATGGTATAGACCCTAGGGGATTTATTTTTGCATCCCAACCCAATAAATTGACCAACAACCCTCTTAAAAGACCCACTCAAGGTTCCATCCGAGTTCCACACTTGGATAAAAGTGTTTCTAAACCTTAACCCCAACTTACATCTCATATGACACACAATTAAATACCCTTTCAACCCAAAAGAATAAACAAAATAACTCTATTTACTTCTAAGCCCCAAAATAAGGAAATCAGGTACATAACCACAAGAGGA
The DNA here is from genome assembly GCA_007258455.2 of Sequoia sempervirens. Taxonomy (NCBI): domain Eukaryota; kingdom Viridiplantae; phylum Streptophyta; class Pinopsida; order Cupressales; family Cupressaceae; genus Sequoia; species Sequoia sempervirens. Next base: position 31,459 of record VDFB02093667.1, on the reverse strand, counting down.
TGTCTTTCAATTTGTTCTCACTGGTTCTCTCTTCTCGTATTGGCACCCTTTCTTTCTTGTACATCACCTTAATTTGGTAGCTGAAATAAAATTTAATTGTACAAAAATTTCATTAAAATTCTAATTTGTATGCATAGTTTACAAGTGCCTAATACCTTCATGGCAATGATAGTAAGATATGTCAAAATGAAATAGAAGCACATTGTCACAAAATCACACTATGCATTATCTGAAATATATCTAAGCATCTATTAGGAGAAATATATAAAAAAATTATGATTGTATTAGTCACATGTGAAGCGGGGTAGATTACAAATCTCTTTCTTTCTGGTGTAGAAAAAGAAGTGATAATCTATTTCTCAAGAAAATGTCTATCAAATAGTAAATTGGGAAAATTGCTCTCGAAATCAACATCTGCAATTATTAAATAACTCAATATAGCTAGATTAGAACAAGAATCTATGTTATACTCATTTGCAATAGGCCTATTAAGAATTAGAGAAGCCTCTTCAATCGGACTCAAAACTGATCCATCAAAACTATAAAATCCTCCAGCAATAATCCTTTCAGATTTCTCTTGTGTAGAAATAGGTGGTATAATCAACTTATCTAGAGACATCCTTCAAGAAGAAAATTAGAATCTAAGAATTCTTGCTCATAATATCATAATTGATAAGATTAATATTAAAATCGACATTATTATTTATAACAATGGAACGCATTGGTAAGTTTGAATAAAAACATAGTTTATTTTGTTGATCTAGTTCTTCATCTTGGAAGATATTGAGATTTCCATGGTATTTTCTTTTTGATGGTGAAGAATTTATAAATGGAATTTTAGAGGGCTTATCCTTAAGGGATTTTGTTAAGCTAGGGTGTCTTACTTTAAAAGCTTTAGAATTCACTTCTCTAGCTAATATTTCCCTTTTCTATTTATTTATACTTGGAAAATTTCATTTGCGTGCATCTCTAATGGAAATTGAATTATCATCCAAAAATTTAGACATTTCTCTACTTTGATGTTGAGACTTTGTTCCTTTGACCCTAATTTCTACATGGGCTTGGTATTCTAGCCTCTAAATCACAAACTTATTAGCAACTCAAGCATATTCGTATTCATTCATTTGTAATGGATATTTTGTTTAGATAATACAAATTGGTTTACGTAATTAAAAAAACACCAATTAAACTGGCCTCATTTTCACAGTCGATCTTTTCACTTATTTTCTCAAATGCAAATCCCCCATTAATATATTGACTCCGCCGACAAATAATGCTAACAAAAAACTTATGGACTCAAGCAAGACTTGTAAATGGATCCCTTGGGGAGGTTGTTAATATTGTTTACAATCTAGGCTCTAAACCACTAGATGTTCCAATGTACATTGTAGTAAGAATTAATAACTATAGTGGGCTACCATGGAACAAGAATCATCCAAAGGCTATACCTATAATACCTATATCACTAGGTAATCAGAGGAAAATTCCATTAACAATGGCATGGGAAATTACTATGCATAAATCCCAAGGGTTGACCCTACAAAGAGCAACAATTGATATTGGTAAAATAGAAAGACACTTGGACTAACATTTACAATTATATCAAGAGTAAAATCACTAAATGGACTTCATATTCAACCAATGTTCTCTTTTGAGTGGTACTCCAAAATGCAAAACAATCCACACACAATTATCACAAAAAAAGAGAGGAGTGCTTACAATTACTCTCACTATGAAAAATGAGGTATACACTTGCCGATCCAATCTTTTCCTTGAATTAAATTTCAAATTACTTTACACTACGTAGTTGACACTATATGTATTTACAAAATATTTTCCCCTTGACTAACTCATTCAAAAAAATTTGGTATGCAGGTGGACCGATGCACCAATTTTACCCGTGTTACAAAATGTTCTTGCAGATGAGATTACCCCATTCTACTTTCCCTACACACTTATCCTTATGGAAGATTTTTATTTTACCTTTTTCATATCTCATCTCCCGAGCTAGAGATATCAGGATATATTAATATCTTGCAAGGTAGTTATAATATATATTTTTGCTATTTCTTTTTAACTTTTAAAGATGTCCCTTTTGCAAAACTTCAAACTATGCTATGGAGTATCGAGGTTGTAAAGCATAGGAAGACAAAGGAATTGAACAAGCTATAAGATACTATGGCAAAATTCTTGGATTTTCAAATCTTCCTTTTCTTGAGCACATTTTTCCTTTGTGGTCCTTTGTAGAGTAATAGCAGAATGTGTCACTAACTTCTTCCTTATGATTTTGTCTTCAGGAAGAGCGGAAGGTGATTGAGGTGAAAATAACGATGCAACAAGAAGAAATTGAAGCTGAGAAAGAGATATTTTAGAGAAGACAAGAGCCTACACATGGTGAATAGATGGTGTCACCTCAAGAAATAGAGCATTTAAACCTTACTAGTCCAAATGCAATGTTAAGTAGTGCAACAAAATCCTGATATTCTGCATTTTGTTCACTTTCTGAAATCTGTATTTACCTGATTTCAATAGTAGACCCAAGATTGATGGGAGAGTACATGCAACAAATGGATATGGGTGAATGGATAGGAACATCCAACCCTCAAATACCTAGACACACATACAAATTATTGTAGATATGTGCACTTCCAATATCATAGAGATAGTTATTGGGATCATATAGACATGAAGTAGGAGAGCAACCAAGGAGAACAAAGGAAACATTTTTAATTCTCAATGGAGCAACCTAGTCCAGACCAAAACTCCTACTATGTTGTATTGAATTGTAGGTGGACATGATGGGATCCTTGGTGTGTATGACACACTTCTTCTAATCTATATCTTGGATTGGATATGAGCCTCTATAAGATGTGAAAATCAATTGTCTCTAGTTGTGGCATGTTATGTAGGTTTGAAAAATAGAGCCTCCACAACCAGAGCCTGTGCCAAATGGGTACTTTAATTAAATTGGGCCACACAAGTCCATGCATGTCCATCTCATAACCAGAGATGAAAATTATACAATGATCTGTAAACTAGGACGTTAAAGTTTTCCAAACTTAATCTAATTACAGTTAATTCCCGATCCAACAGTAATGCATGATTATGTATCTTAACCGTTGAAATTATGACAAATAAAGTTCACTTATACTCTAACCAGATTCTAGATACATAAGCTAAGAAAACTCAAAGAATCAAAATACTGAAAGAATAATGAAACATAGAAGAAATAGAGAGATCACACTTGATAATAGAGTTTGCTCAATTTGAGCTACGTCTTTGGGTCCGCTTCTCAACATTGGACCACTTTATTAAGATTTCCAAGCACCTGAAAATGCCTTCTTACTATTCTCCAAGCTTACAATAGTCTCCTCACATCTCACTCACAACTCTTTACAATTATTGGTGTAATATCACCTTGTAAAGTTCTCCAAAAATTCCTCAAAAAAACATCTGAATTATCTCTCCACAAAAAAATGCATAAAGACTCTATCACATCACCTCCTTTTATACATAAATTTTGCATATGGGGTTAAAAACCACCATAATAAATAAAATAACAAATTAACTCCTCTCCTTTGGCTTTTATAATTATAATCCTTACAAAAAAACACTAACCTGTTTATATAAAAACAATAACTTCCCCTTTTTAAAAATGAAACAATAAACAACCCCTTAACAAAACATTTGAAATTTGTTTTTCAAGCCATTGTCTTATTATATTCATGGGCTATTTTAGTTTAGGGGGTTTAGTTTAAAATTAAAATAACAATTTAATGTTATTTTAGGAGGTTTTGTTTTTTTGATGAGTTAATTTCTTTGATTTTTAGGAGATTTGGATCCCACAAAATCCGATTGGGATCCCACAAAATCCAATGGATTTTTGTGAGATAAAATAAGCCTCCACACTTTATTTTCAAAAATATAGCATGGTATGTGAATTTTGTGAGATTTTTGCCACATCACCTGCAATTTCCACATCACCACCTAGTCAATTGCCATGTCACATGCTCACATTGAATCATTTTGACTAAAACTTTGGCTGGCTCTATTTTGATCATACGGACTCCATTTTTGAAACCGAAGATAGTTTTGAAATCAACACAACGAGCACTACGACTTGGTGTCATTTTTACATGGATTTGAGACAATCAATTTTTCACCTTTTTGGACCCCTAATTTGCCTATTTGACTAAACCTTTGACCAAGCATAAATTGCACATACGAGCTCCTTTTGACACGATTCAAGTTGCATCAGGATCATTTGAGCGAGCTCTTTCCAATGACATTGGCTTCTTTAGATTTTGAGACTGTGAATTTTTGAGGTTTTTGGATCCTCTTGGATCATTCCTCCCCATTGAGAAGCTTTTGGACCTCCAAAAGGTCTATTTTTATTTACAATTTATGTGAGGGAATTTTTTCCTCACTTGCCTAGTATCATATGTCCTTCCTTCTTGGAACTTGTGCATTTGACTCATCACAATAACAATCAAAACTGCACTGATATTGTTAAGTACATTAGCCATATACACATCCACATTCAGTGTTGCCACTACTAGCCATACACTACTAAAAAGTAGAAGGCTGAATAACAAAACTAAATTTGTGGAAGAGAAAAAGAATGTACCAACATCATGCTTGTCTTTCATAACTAGAACAACCTTAGAATTAGATATGCTTTTATGCAATGACACTTCTTGTGGTACAGACATAAGTGCCAAATTCTTGCTTGCATTAACTACCCTTTTCAATTGTCTCATTGTCACAAAATATTTATCAGTCTTAATTGGATGAGAATGCACAATGTATTCAATTCCTTCCTTAAACAAGTGATACTGATTATGTTCCCTGTAGAAGATTGCCTTTATATCATATAAGTATGGGCTACCCAACACAATCCCACAAATATCAAGTGGAACCACATCAAATTTAACCTCATCTATAAACTTAGATGTTATTGCAAATCTTAAATTGCATTGCCTTGTTACTTGCAAACTGTTATCATTGCACACCCAACCTAATGGATAAGGTTTCTTATGTGGCTTTGTTTCCAATCCCAACTGTTTAACAACTTCTTTTGAAATTAAATTAACTTGGGACCCACTATCTATCAGTGTATCAATCTTAGTGTTCTTAGAAATCACCCTTATATGAAACAATTCACATCTTTTGTTATCTTTAGGAACAACATGACTCTTAGAAGTACATGAAACATCAATGGCAGAATCATTACCAACAAAAGATTTACCTTTCAAACCAACAATTGTTATCTTTGTTTCATCATCGGAATCTGATCCAAGATCTTGAATGACAGTTGCAGCCTTTTGCTTTCCTTTACAATCCTTAAACCACTTTGGCTTCAATTCTGGATGCAATTTCCAACACTTCGCATCTGTGTGCCCATTCTTTTGACAATGTGAACAAGTGGGATTTTCACCTTCTTCTTTCTTCACGGTGGCTACTTTCTTCTCCTTTCCCTTTTGATTGCCTTCAATTGGAGGAACAAATTCCTTCTTTGAACTGAAACTTATGTTCCTTCCACCTGCTTCAATATGGGTTGCTTGTACACACACTTCATCAAAGTTAGATGGATTAAACATCAATATTGTATGCTTCAAATGTGAATGCAAACCACCTATATACTTTAATAAAGTTTCTTGTGTATAAAGAGGAATTCCAAGAGTGAGTACTTTCTTCCTAAACACCTATGTATACTCTTGCACCATTTGTTCTTTACCCTATCTCATATTTTGCCAATCCATAATAGCTTGTTGCATATAACCCAAAAGATAAAATTGTTTCTTTAAAGCAGAAGTAAACTCATACCAAGATGAAATGATTTTACCATGTAGAAAGATCATCTTGAATCTTACTCTCCCACCAAACCAATGCAGTGCCTCCCATTCTAAGAGTAGCTAGCTGGATTTTGGAAGAATCATCCAAGATCTGTTGAACCCTGTAATACACTTCAATCTGCTTAAGCCAGTTATCCAATTTCTTTGCATCCAATTCACCATTATACATAGGCAACTCAAATTTAACATCCAGTTTTAACAAAGGTGTTTGTACAACTTGTTTCTTTTTAGAAGAGTTAGATGAAGAAGAAGAAGACGATGAAGAAGATGAAGAGGATGGGGATGGAGGTTCAAGAGGGTCACCACCACCTCCTACTCCTTTACCTTTGTCTTCTTTCGAAGTAGTTTCATTTTCCTCCCTTTTGTTCTTGTCTTCCTTTCTCTTATGTCGTTCTTGCCTCTCTTGGAAAAGAACTTCCACCATAGCTTTCATTTCAAGAAAAGCTTTCTGGAAAGCTTTCTCATCAAGCTCTATAGAACTTTGTTCACCTGCCATCTCTGATCATGGTAATGTCCTTCATTTCCCAATCTCTGGGTTGAACTCTATAAGTGCACCTTCTCCTTGCTTTAGTTTCAACCTGGTTAACATTCACCACTTGCAATTTTCCTATTAAATTGCTTTGATACCAACTTGATTTGTAAAATAGGACGTTAAAGTTTTCCAAAACTTAATCCAATTATAGATTTAATTCCCGATCCAACAGTAATGCATGATTATGTATCTTAACCATTGAAATCATGAAACTGAGTAATCCTTTCAAACACTTTAAATCAATTATCTGTAATAAAATTCATGAGAGAACATAACACCAAAATAAATGAGAGAACAAGAAAGAGATGGAAGAGAGACACAAACAACTTGATAACGGAGTTCACTCAATTTGAGCTATGTCTCCGGGTCCGCTTCTCAACGTTGGACCACTTTATTGATATCGCCAAGCTTCAACAACCTTCTTACAATATCCAAGCTTTAATCACTCACAATCTCTCTCTTTACAATTTTACAGCTTTTGGTGTAACAACACCTTGTAATTTCTCTCCCAAAAATTCCTCCAAAGAGTATAAAATTCTCTCAAAAACACATTTGAATTATCTCTCCACAAAAATGCATAAAGGCCCTATCACATCACCTCCTTTTATACATAAATTTTGCATATGGGGTTAAAAACCACCATAATAAATAAAATAACAATTTAACCCCCCTCCTTTGGCTTTTATAATTATAAGCCTTACAAAAAAACACTAACCCGTTTATATAAAAACAATAACTTCCCCATTTTAAAAATAAAACATTAAACAACCCCTTAATAAAACATTTGAAATTTGTTTTTTAAGCCCTTGTCTTATTATATTCACGGGCTATTTTAGTTTAGGGGGTTTAGTTTAAAATTAGAATAACAATTTAATGTTATTTTAGGAGGTTTTTTTTTTTTATGAGTTAATTTCTTTGATTTTTAGGAGATTTGGATCCCACCAAATCTGGTTGGGATCCCACAAAATCCGATGGATTTTTGTGAGATAAAATAAGCCTCCACACTTTATTTTCAAAAATAAAGCATGGTACATGAATTTTGTGAGATTTTTTCCACATCACTTGCAATTTCCACATCACCACCTAGTCAATTGTCATGTCACATGCTGACATCATCATTTTGACTAAAACTTTGATTGGCTCTATTTTGCTCATAAGGAATCTATTTTTGAAATTGAAGATAGTTCCGGAATCAGCACAACGAGCACTACGACTTGGTGTCATTTTTGCTTGGATTTGAGACAATCAATTTTTCACCTTTCTGGACACTTGATTTGCCTATTTGACCAAACCTTTGACCAAGCATAACCCGCACATACAAGCTCCTTTTGATGTGATTCAAGTTGCGTCAAGATCCTTTCAACGAGCTCTTTCCAATGACGTTGGCTTCTTCAGATTTTGAGACTATGAATTTTTGAGGTTTTTGGATCCTCCTGGATCATACAAGCATAAGGAATAATGTTGACACAACCATAATGTTCATGATGAGCACACCAAGACTGATTTGTGATGTGGATTTATCTGCAAAGAAGTAATTTTGAGAAGTGAAGTGATGCATGTATCCATGTATATTGGGATGATTACAGGGAAGAGGATGGGGAAGATTACATTATGTGGGTTCTAATTGATGCATTAAGGGACTCTTAATAGTCCTTGTAAGGACAACAAAGTTGTCATAGTGCCTGGTTACATCATCAACTTATTGATCTCCCCATTTATTTGCTTCAAAAGGAGCAATATTAAATACTTGGAATCTAGATTGTAACTTTTATTATCCTCATAGAGGTTTACTTTGTCACGGATTTTGAAAATAAAAATATTCAATGACTATTATTTATTTATCTTGGCCACAATATTAAGTCTGAAATATTAATATAAATCAAGAAACCAATGGAGTGTCATTTTAAACTTTAGCCTACTCAATAAATTTCATAAAAAAAGGTAACATTTACTATATTTTAACAGTAATATGTAGATTTTATTCTTGAAGTGTAAGAAAGTTGAAGATAAAATATAAATCTTTTATTAAAATAAATATTAATATTCTCATAACTAATTTATTTTTTAAATTATTAATATAAAAAGGTTGTAATTTGACTGGTGAAGATGTTGTAATATAAAATTATAAGTTTTTTTAATATGAATACTTATTGTCAACAACTACCCAATAGTACTGATATTGATACTCCATGACCAATTACAAATGATTTCAAATGATAGTGTTGCTACTTTGGTTTTTGATCCTTTATCTTTAGACTCCTGCTTGTGTATCTTAGAGCTTAGTTTTTTTCATATTTATTAGTAATCTTTTTTATCTCTCCTAAATTTTTAATGTATTGTTATTTTTTTTTAATTTAATCTAATTTACAAAAATTATTAAAAAATATTAAATAATTAAAATAAGAGAAATATATATATATATATAAAATAACTTCTAAAAAATTATATAAAAAAATAACAAATATATTATAAAAACAATAACAAATACATTTAGATTATGTATCAATGTTTTCTTGTGATTTAAATTTTTTAATTAATAGATAATTTATATAATTATTTAATTTTAGATTTATTATAAATATATAATTGAAAAACAAATATATGAAAAGAAAGTACGTATTAAAATGGTTAATAGTCAAATTATTATCATGATTCATTAATTGAAATATAGACAGGAAAATAAATTAAAATAGATGATCACAAATATATGTTATTTGAAACCATAATTGTACCATCTAATATATTTTATATTTCAAAAATGTTATTCAAATATAACAAAAATGCTTATTAAAGAATAAAAGAATAAACTTAATGGAGAAAATATTTATTAAAATATTTTAAAGATATTTTTTCTATTAAGCTATACAACATTCTTTTTTACACCAACTTTTACAACATTCTTCTTCACACAACCTTCTATGTTAAGGTACTCAATTTTGTCTTGGAAAATTTGGTGCATAGATATTTTAGCCATATACTAACCACCATGACAATAGCATGAGGATATTTACCTCCACAGTGGATCTATAAACTTTCCATCACTTATAGACCTCCTTTCAAACATAAATTATAAAAAATATAATTGGCGTAACCATTGCACCTCCTTTGGTGCAAGTGTTAATATGTATATTGATTAGAATATAATATATTTATAATATTGAAAATAAATAGACCAACATTACATTACATGATAATTTTTTATAGATATATGAATTATTAAATTATTATTTATTTGAATGATTATTTTATGTTACTATAAAATTATTTGACAATTTATTTTTTTTATATTGTTAACTATAAAATTTGTTTTATAGAATATTGTTATATTGATTATAATAACTATGTCAATATAATTATAACATATTTTTCTACTTAAAGTTGTTTAAGAGTTCTCTTATTAATATAAAAATTATCTTATGTATTAAAATTATTTTATTTACTTAAGAGTTATTTTAGTTTAGTATAATTTAACTATTTTATTTAAATTGTTTATTTAAGAGTTATTCATTTTTCCCAAGAGTTATTTAATGACTATTTTAATTAATTTCAAATTTTAAAATTAATTATATTTTTTTTAAAGTTGAGTAATCTTCAAAATAAATGGACAGTATAAATATTAATATATATTTAGAAAATATTATTTTTTATATTAAAAACTATAATTACATCAAACCTCAATTTAACACAATTAACAAACCAAATCTCATAGTCCACATTTTTTATAATTTTAATAATAAGTATACATATAATTAATTTCAAGAAGTAAACTACAACATATTGCTAACCATAGCACTTTCTTTCATGTATAGATAGTTAGAGTGGTATGAAAAGAGGTTGTTTGGAGTAACTACAATTAAAAATGAGAATAATGTCACTAACATAATTTATACTTTTTAATAATGATAGTGTTTGATTGAAAGATAACATATTGAAACTTTATTAATACCTAATTTATTAATTTTATTTTACCTACTTTATCAATATTATATTCTAGTGGTTTTATTCAAACTAATCCTTGCTTATTTTTTGAGTTATCTTCACAGTAGAATAGTTTTTTACAAATACATTATATTTTTAGTATACCATTCTTCTTGTGCTATATTTAGAGTACAACTCATAATGAGTGCTTCATAGTGAATTGGAATATATCAATTTATGTTAGATTTGAGAAGTATAATTATATGGATTTTTTTTTGGGTTAATATGTTATTTTTTTAATTTTTTGAGTCTTTGTAAGAAAGGTGAGAACAAAAAAAAGAATTTTATGTATTATATGCAGAAACAATAAATAGATAATATATTACTTTAAATTTCTATAGAAAACAAAAATGCTAGTTTGAAAATTTAATGTATTTATATATTTAGGAATAAGCAATGTGAATATGATTTATAAGTAATTCATAGGTAAGATTGGAAGTATAATATATTTTGTTTTAGTAGAAAATTTATAAGATCAAAACTATAGACACAAGTCTAAAATAGAATTTTAGAAGAGTTATTTGAGGAGAAAACAAAAGTAAGTTTATCTGTAGTGCCCCTTCGTTCTCACTTAGGATGTGTAGGTAGTGTGGCTAAGGAATTGGAAGAGGAAGATGGGAGAAGAGCTTCTAATGGTACTTTTGTGGGTATGATATTACATTATGATTGCATTTAATTGGTGATGTTTTTATATAGATGCAGTATTATATTTTGATGCAGTAGATTAGTAATTATTTCATGATGATATGAGGTGATCTGCATATCTTAGTGATGTTTTTTTATATTCGATGTTGTAGCTGTTAATGTGGTTTTGGTGAGGGGATGGTGCAACATCACTCGCTCACGGGAACCTTGCTACGCTACAATTCCTTCTCATGATGTGCTTATATTTGAATAAATATATTGTGCACAACATTATTTGTATGCAAGATTGTAGGAACTAAGCCTCGATTCCACCTGCTTTGTCAGGACAGGGCGAGCATTATAAAATCCCAATGGGCATGATGTTGAAATAGAGATGACAAGGAATTTTCCTCGTCCAAGTTTGTCATTCCCATTGTTGTGTCTGGCAACATCGATCATCTATGGCCTCGTCTTCATTTTAGTATTACTTTGTGTTGGTCATTTATTTTTAATCTTGGTTTGTGTCGTTTTTAGTTGATGACTTTGCTTGATGTTTCTTTGGTAGAATATTAATAAATAGTTGGAAGAATATTGCTAAATTATTTATTAAATTCAAATTCCTTAGGATGGATAAATTAAATGGGTATGTCTAGGATCATCATGGAAAAAACAGGCCCTTAAGTGGAAAAAAATTTAGAAAAATTACAGTTAGACAACTTGACATAAAAATTTGAATAAGTTATCTATATTATTTCAAAAATATGTAAGAATAGAATCTGTAGCAAATTGAATGTAGTTTATAAACTACTAGGTTTGTTTAAAAGAAAGAAAAATCTCTTTGGTGAAAATTTGAAATTTCAATGAAGTGGTACTTAAATTTCAGGGAAAAAATAAGAAGTAGGTGTCTGTCTGACCACCCTAACCACAATAAAATGATAATATTTTATTATAATATTATAATATTTTAGATAATATTTTAGATAGAATGTGATGCATGTTTTGGATTCAAAAAATGTGATACCGTTTGAAAGGTATAGATGTTTTTCAATCAGCCTATCAATCGGGACTTTAGTCATAATTTGAATAGAAAATGAATAATAATTACTTATTAAATTCAAAGTAAAGCATAATTTATATCAGTGAAAATATGAAAATCTCCTTTAAAAACCCTTTTCGTTTCATCAATTTTGGGTAAAAAAATAGTCGTCAGCCACATACCCATCATATTGCCACTTTTTGGCCCATCATGATCCTGCACATACCCAAATGTGGTTATTTAATTAAAGGCAAGTAAATAAATAAACTATGGAAATATTATTGTTTATAATTGTAAATAGTCATTTTATAAAATAGAATAATATAATTAAATGATTTAATTGTTAAGTATTAATTTAGTGATTTAATTGTTAAAAAGTAAGTTTAAAATAAATATTAGAAATAAAGAGTTTTATTAATAAATTAAGAGATAATTATGAGTTTTAAAATTAAATTTAGTTTCATTAAATTTTAAAAGTTGCTATTAAATTAAATATTGTTTATTTATAATAAAGATAAATAAATAAATTATGCAAATAACATTAATTATAATTTTAAAATTGTCATTTTAGAAAATGGGAAAATCTAAATTAGTAATTTGATGTAATTAGTAAGTTGGGGATAAATAATAGAATAAAATATTTAAATAATGAATAATGTGTCAACTATGAGTTGAAATTAATAAAATAGAAATTTAAAATTTAAAGATTTCATTTAGAATAGAAAAAAAAATCAAGAACTTGAGAAAAAAAGAACAAGTAAATGTTCAGCTTGTTTCCAAAAACTAGAGAGAGAATGAAAAATTGCTATTTTATTCTGATTTGTTTTTGGGTTTTCGAAAATAGAAGAGAGTATTTTATTTTAAATAAAAAAGGAGTTTTCTTTAACGAATAATTTCTAAAAAAGCTTGAATAAAACTCTATCTATAGAAATCTTGGAGTCTCTTTTATTTTCTCTGTAAAAAAAATCCCCATTTCATACAGAAAACTATTTTGTAGTAAAATGATGAAGAAGCTCTGTGGAAAGAAGAGGAGGTTCATGAAGAGCCATGTGGAAAAAAAAAAAAGAGAGGAGCTTCATCAATTTGTCTGAACTGTAGGACTCCAAGTTTCTCTTTATTTTATTGATCTCTCAACTTGTTTATTAAACCAACATTTGTTCTATATTTTTCTTTGTAAAATTTTGATTGGGGATTTAGAATAAAATTGATCTCCTAAACCCATTTTATTTTATGCTGGAAAATTTGGGCATCTGATAAAGAAAATTATTATTGGTAGTTAAAAAATTGTAGTCTGTATGCCTATATTTTATTCAAGAGAAACCTTGTTGTTCTTCTGGAATATATATATATATAGACATTTAAATTGTGCCATGTTTTAGCTCTGTTGACATTGAGATGAAGGATATGCAACACGAGAGGGATGGCTTTGGCCACACCCCCAAATCCCATATGATTTATTGTTTATGACTTAGGGTTACGTAGCAGCTAAGGGTTGTACACAACAATCTGAGTGACTACTATGTGCAACAGTCACCAGGACTGTTGTGCGCAGCCACCCAAGCCCGCAACCTTCTTGTTGAGGGTGTTGCCTTAAGGGTAGCCTCCATTAGATTTTGTTTTAAAAATTTTATTTTGTTAAAATTATATATATATATATAAATATTACACATGCTATCTACTGTATTTTGTATTCCAGAATTTAAATAGATTTAAAATAATTGGATTCTTCTTTATATTTTATAAATGGTTATATATATATGTTTGATATATACATATATATGAATATATATGATGATTTGGTGTTCTCATTGCATGATTATAGGCTGTAATTTATTAATTTTTAAAAGTCAAGTTTTATTTCATAATTTATGTTTTAAAAAGAAAAGAATAAATATATCATAGTATAAATGGAATGAATTAGTCACATTGTTAGTTTGCAAATAGAAAGAAGCAATTTTAGCATTTAGGAAATTTGATTTTCTCAAGATAAGTGTATTTGTTTTAGAAATAGAGTTGAAATACCATAATGGCATTTTCAGTTGAATTGTGATTTATGGTTTGATGGATTTCTTGTTAAAGTTGGATTTGCTTTTTATTTACCTTGTGTCAATTCTTTTGGCCTTTTATCAATGTGGGAACCTGTTATGTTATAGTACCCCATTAAGAGTTATTTTGACTTTTAGACTTCTAGAGGCAAGAGGCAGTTGATGAATAATGAATTTATCATTTGATTTGGTTTTGGAAAAGTTTGATTGTAATTGCAGTTTTGGTTCCTATGCATGGGTTGTACCTATTTCAATGTGTAGCTATGTATGTGAATGGTGGCAGGATGGTTTATGCCTCGTGTGTGCTTCATTTGAGATTTAGTACTTCTCTGTGTTGGTACACCCTTTTATGATTGGTTGATTTTTCAAGTCTCTGGTAGTGGTCTATTGATGTTATGTTTTGTGATCTATTGATGTTATAATTTTGGAATCTATAGATGTTGTGTTGTCTATGTATTCCCATGTCACTCTTGTTTGGAGTTGAGTCTTGTCGTTTTCTGTTTGGACATCCTTGGTTGAGGATTCTTCCTTGTCATCTCCTAGCATAGGGGGTGGGTTTTTCTAAAACCCACGTGGTCGGGTGGAACGTGTTATGCACCCATTGGGTTCCCCATCAACGTTCATATAGTGCAGTACCACCTAGATGGAGCCTACTCCAGAGATTCATTTATAGCCATATGTTTATGTTGTACTTCAGTTATGCTCTTGTATGGATGTATTACTCCCACATGTGTTGGGAATTTTATGATGTAAACTCATGAATATGATCTTCATGTATTGTACTAGAAGCAGATGTAAAGTATAAATGAATCCTTGCAATCATGTGATAAAAGATAGTGGTTATCGTCTTATAAGCATGTTGTACATATATGTGTAATATGGTTATTAAATAGAGTTGATCTTTTTTATAATGGTCTATCTCTTGTGTATGCTTCAATGTTATAGTTTGATGGATGAATGGGCTAAACTAATGCATTTTGGAATTTTATTTATCTTTTCATTGTGGGTTAGCATAAGTAATGTCACCTTGTGTACCCCAAAGGACTTAGGTGATTAACTTGTATTCATGTAATTTAATCTCATTCAAAGGAACTTAATATGCATATATTATATATTATATGTTTAAAAAAAAATTGTTTCATAGTTGTGGTCCTTTGGGGTTTGCATAGCAGGGCATTAAAACTTGGTATCGAAGTCAAGGTTGCAGCACTGGGATCTTTGGTTAATTTTGCTACCATGTTCTGTTGTGGTGAGTCGTTGTGTGAGAGTGAATATAGTTCTACCCCCTTTTGTCATCCAAGTGTAGATGAGCATGTTGAGTCTTAGCTTGTTTAGGGTGATAGTCGTGTTGTTTAGCATTCTCTTGTGTGTCCCTTAGTTTCGAGTCTGTGTGAGGTCAAGGTGACCTTGGAGTTAGTTATAATGTCTTATCTTCGCACATATTCTCTTTGAGTGTATGTTGTTGACTTGCTACTATGTGTACGCCTTTCCCTCATTCTACCTTTGGGTATGTGCACGATCATCATGGGAAAAACAGGCCCTTAAGTGGCAAAAATTTCAAAAAATCAAAGTTAGGCAACTTGACATAAAAATTTGAATAAGTTATCTATATTATTTTTAAAATATGTAAGAATAGAATCTATAGAAAATTTAATCTAGTTTCTACACTACTAGGTTTATTTTTAAAAAAATCTATTTGGTGAAAATTTGAAATTTCAATGTAGTAGTACTTAAATTTCAAGGAATAATTAAGAAGTAGGTGTATGTCTGACCACCCTAACCACAATAAAATGATAATATTTTTTATAAGATTTTAGAGATAAAGTAGAAGACTCATGTCTGATGTGATGCATATTTTTATGTAATTTTTTTCCAAGTAAATAATTAATTATGAATTTTTTATTACAAATTTTAAAAAATATAAAATTCTTGTATGTCTGACCACCTTAACTTGGTCAAAACTTCATGAAATTAATTTTTCTTTGTTTAATCTTATAGTATGTGAAGCATAGAATGTAACACATGTTTTGGATTCAAAAAATGTGATATCGTTTGAAAGCTATAGATTATTTTCAATCAACCTATCAATCAAGACTTTAGTCATAATTCAAATAGAAAATGAATAATAATTATTTATTAAGTTCAAAGTAAAGCATAATTTATATTGGTGGAAAGCTGAGAATCTCCTTTAAAAACCCTTTTCATTTCATCAATTTTGGGTAAAAACGCTAGCCATGCCCTACAAATACCCATCATATCGCCACTTTTTGGCCCATCATGATCCTGCACATACCCCTCTTTTGATGTATGTGGGTGTTGATTGTATTCTATGTGATTTTAAGGCTATGTGTTAAAAATACATAATGACTAATGAAGGTTAGAAGTAGAAATGAATAAAAGAATGACTTTAGTGTTATCCTAGACTGATATTGCATGTATTCTTATTGAATTATATTATATAAGTATAAAAGGAATGTAGTATAGTGTAATCATACTGTCAAGTAGTGATTCGTTAAAATAATTATGATGGTTCCTTTATGGTTGGTGTAAGTGAGTGACTTAATCAAGTAACATTTATGAATATTGTTTAGGGTGAATCTTGGAAACTAATTTAACAAACTTTATTTAGTGTGTGCCTTGCAAAGAAATCACTTCTTTTGTCTCCTTGTGTTCTTGGATGCATAAGTGTAAAGGGAATGCTCTAGGAGTGCATTGGTTATTGAATGCTTATATATGCTAGCTAATTTTAAGTGTTATGAAATGAATGTTGCACATGATAATTTTAGGAATAAATATGAGTTTTCAAAACTATTTTCATAAGTATAAATTCATAGGTGAAGTTGATGAAATATTATTTGCATCAGTATATAGGGAAAAATATTATTGCATTGAAGTTCGTAGAGTGTTAGAAGTGTGGTAAGAATGTTGCATTGTATGAGTGTGATTAGGTGCATGGGTTAAGACAATCTCTTATGTATTTTCTTGAAGTAGAAATTTAAATATTTTGATTTTATAAAAGTGTTGTATCTGGGATGGTGTGTAAAGGCCTTGTTTGATCAAATACATGTCTTACCTTAGGAGAAAATGTGATGGTGTATGTTCATTTAATAAAATCTTGGATTAATGAAAAATTGATGTGTTGTGGTGTGTGGTTGAATAACGATTCTTCTTACTTATTATTGAACCTAGTATGTAGATAAATGGTAATATTTTATGTTGAAAGAAAATGAATTTTGGCATGTATATGATGTGTGTCTATGTTAAGTGTACTTTCCCATGTGAATGAAAATGTTAAAACTTGGGTACAATGTTGTTTCATGAGATGAAAATGAAATTTTTCCTTCTAAGTGTATTATTATGAATGATGGAAGTAAATATGAATTCTATAATTGAAAGGCATTGATGTTTATCTTTGGTAAAGTTTATGATGTAGTAAATGGTGCTAAAATAATGTTTGTGAACCAAGAGGATTATGA
This sequence comes from Sequoia sempervirens, assembly GCA_007258455.2. Lineage (NCBI taxonomy): Eukaryota > Viridiplantae > Streptophyta > Pinopsida > Cupressales > Cupressaceae > Sequoia > Sequoia sempervirens. Next base: position 13,913 of record VDFB02093667.1, on the reverse strand, counting down.
TGCTTTGGGATTAGTGTTGTCATTATGTGATGAAAAAGAGGTTATGTTTGTCTAGGAGAAAGTGAGTGAGAATTGTTTAGGCTTATGGTATTAATTCTAGCTTTAATGGAGTTGATAAAAGTGAACTTTGAACTTGAGGAAGAGGATAATGTTGATATTTAAGGAATTGTAAAAGTGATTAAAGAGTTTACAATTTTGGAGGAAAAGTATGGAGGATGTTGGGAGTACTTGATTTTTATATGTGGCATCAATCATGTATGTGCATATGAGAATAGGGATTTTTTTTTTCTATGATAGTAGGTATGAATGCACTCCCTGTATTGTGGAAACCAGTATCTGTGCAATGTTTGTGTGTGGTGTTAAACCCATGCTTGCTTTGTGTGCTATGTGTGATGGTGATACTACATACCCATCCATGGGGAAACTACTATTTTCCTTAGTGTGGGAAGAACCATACCATTCATGTGTTGCATGTGTGTTACCGATTAGAGGCCAACCCATGTGTGGTTGATAATTTTGTCACAAAATTAGCCAAAAGATAGTATTTTTTTTATGCTTTTCTTTTGGTTCTCTAAGTCTCCCAATCTATGGAGGGATAGTAGGTGCCATGTCACTCCAAGGGGTAGGGTGTATGGCGTATGAATAATGGCAGTGTGCAGCGACCTTAGCTCGAACAATCCTTGCAGAGCATACGCACTACTTTCCCTCATGATGGGTCAAGCTACTTGATCCATATCGTGCCTTCAATTTATATGTAGAGAAAAAAAAACACAACCAATTTTTTTTTGTTAAAATTACAAACATGCAACCTAGATCAATGACATTTATGCAAACACCTAGTCACTAACTGCATGCATTGAATGATGGTTAGCTAAGTCGTCACCCTAGAGAGGGGGTGAGTGAATTAAAAAAAAACATTTGTGTGTGGCACCTCACACATGCCTCTTCAAGAACACCTCGCCAGCACTAAACTAGGTGGTGAAATAACTAGGTTAAAATGAAAGGTTATAAATAATAATTTAGTAGTGCTCTTCGTATTATCATCGTTTATTATTATTAAAAATACATTAATGACATTAATATAATTCCCATAAAACAATATTAGTGTTATTGCCAAAGTACAATATTTTTATTTACTTAACAAATATTTTATATTTAATAAAGACATAAATAATCCTTATACAAAAGAAACTATATAATAATTAAATTAACCTTGAAGTTATAATTTAAATTATTTTTAATAAATAAAATTTATGAGAAAATTATAAATAAAATAAAATTGATCTTAAAATTATAATTTAAATTATCTTTAATAAATTTAAATTATCTTAAGCAAATAATCTTAAATGCTACGCATATTTTTTCTTTAAGAACTATTTTCATCCGCAGGAATAAGTTGAAAGCTCGTTCTCTTTAGAATTTCTAAGTGTACATATTTAGAAGATAGCCTTCCATTACAGTTATGCTGTCTAATGGCACTTTATAATGCCGATATTAGCATGGAAGATTTACTAATACTAGTAATAACTATTATGGCAATTAAATGTAGATTTATTGATCTATGTAACATGACTGACAACAACCGAGGAATTAGCATTGGAGTAAAATTATCATTCACCTTATTGAATTGTAAATTTATTTTCACTAAAATCTGTGCAATCCATACCAAATCTTTGTTACCTTTTTACCAGCATTTACTATACGGCTAAAGAATGATCTAATCAATAGCAATTAATAAGATTGAAGGTGATTGATTGCTAAGAGCTTCGTACACAAGAAAGGGAGGCAATTGGTTTACCTACTTCTCACGGTAATAAAGTTGTACTCATTTTATTATGCCGAAGGTGTGTCCTATATGAACTTTCAAAGTTCATTATGTCCATCAATGGTTCACAAAACCCAAGAGGCCCTGCAAGGTGCTTCAATAAATCTCAGTCGTGCATCATTTTTCGTTATTTTTTCAATTGTTTTCTCGTTGCCATTTTTCCCTTCTCCGCACGCTTATTTACCCGTTTTCATTTTTCCCTTCTCTGCACGCTTATTTACTCGCATTACTTTTTCGGCCGTTTTTCCGTTGCCGCAGTCAGATAAGATGGCTGTTGATTTTTCCAATGATCGGACGACCCAAGAACAGTAGTATCATAATTATTTCAAGCACATCAAATTGATGGCTCACTCTGACTTGGTTCACTGTATACTGCTACGTGGTAATTGTCCTATAAATGCTCTGTTTTGGTTCGTTGTATACTGCTACGTGGTAGTTGTCCCATAAATATTTTATTTATTCTCTCTCCAAGCCACAACAATCCCATTTTTTTGTCTCTTTATTTGGTTTTAAAGCATATTTGCTTTTATCTTTATCTTTTCCTCTTGGCATAAATACAAGTTTATGTAATGTAAATTATTATATTTTGTAGTACTATTCTTAAATCTTATTTTTTTAATTTTTAGATGATTTTTTATTTATTTATTTTTATTTTAGATTATAAAATATAATTTTTAAAATGATTTTTTATATAATATTATAAAATAAAATTATATTCAATACAAAATATATTAAATTTAAATATTTTTTAGTATAATATTATAATTAATTTAATGTTCAAATAAATAATAAATATTTATATAATTATATAAATTAATAATAATATAAAAATAAATTATATAAATTAATAATAATATTAAAATCAATAAATTAGTAAATATAATAATTAGTATGCATATTTACGAAAAAAACTGTGTGCAATTTTTACATCAACGTTTCGGATCATACTCCATGATCCATCATCAAGATGATAAGCAGATGTGTGTAATTTTACATCAATGTTTCAGATCATACTCCATGATCCATCATCAAGATGATAAACATATGAGAGAGAATGATCACTATCATGGACTGTGGAAACAAAATGTTATTAAATATAATAATATAAAAAAAAAATTATATTAAAATCATTGTCTAGATGATCTATCAATTGATTTTATTTACTACACAAATGTGTGCAACAAATAAACCATTTTTTTCCTAAATGATCTTTCACACCTCTTCGGCGTACCCATTGCACAAGGTGCCATAGCTAGTTTTAGCTTATTTTACTTATCTATCATATCTGCTATTATTAGTAACTGTTTCCTTCAACCATAAGCCGTCTTCAATTACTGTGCCACTTAATGGCTGGGAAAATTTTAAATGGAGTAACATAAATGATGCAAGGAAAACCCATCTACTACACTGCAACTAGTTAGAGAAAATATATTTTAATTTCCTACGTTTGGTGTGCAGCTGTAAGACAAAATCATGTAACTGCAATGATAAGAGGATTTATTAGCTGGCTGTGTGGGGGGGGTGTTGGGTGCCAACCACCAAAGTGAATTTATTTGGTTCCTATTTTGAATGCAATAAGATCCTAAGGGATACCCTAATCACTATCAGATTGCTCATCTTTTGTTCCAAGGCAACGCACATTTCCAAGTTTTTTTTTTTCTTTTTTTTTTTGGAGAATGCAACTCAATATGTGAGGCGGCCAGTTGGCTGAATTTTTACAAAGATAGATTCATATCCACATTGTTTCCATCCAGTTTATTTGTTTTAAGGAATGTTTTCATGCTTTGTTATTCTCTAACTACGTCCTCATAGCACCAGAATTTTTGTCTATACTATCAGCCTCCTTGAGATGCAGGCATGGTTGGTCTATTAAGAAGGTATATATATTTTTTTTTTTTCTGGGTTTATGTAGGGAGACATTGGAATAAATATACCTGATTTTTTTTTGTTTTTTTTTGTGTTTTTTTGTAGAATCCATAGTGGCATGAAGGGACATGTTCGACTGTAGGGCAAGTGAATCATAAGATTAGGTGGTGATTCTGGGGATATGAGTGTGGCAGAATACAGTTTGTAGACTAGATTCCATGTATTCAATCTAATTCATGGGGATAATGAATGGTCATTTGAGGGTAGACTTACAGGAACACACATATGGAAACAGTTAATATTATCATTCTATTTTAAAATGGCACTCTATGGATTTGTAAAATTTTCCTTATGAAATGTATGCAATCCATAAAATTTTATTAACCATAGTAAGTTGGAGTCTACTGTCGAATATACTGGAAGATCTATTGTAGTATTTTGTCAAAAGAAACAATAGAATATGCCATAGTGAAATCTACAACAGAAAAAAAAAAATTGCTTCTATTTAGTTCTAATACATTTCATTGCTATAGAAAATGAAAAGATAAACAGGTTGCTCTCTTCTTTCTTTTTTTCCTTGTCGTATTTCTTTTTTTAAAATTTTTTTTTTAGCATCACAGTACATATATATGTATTTGCACTGAAACAATATTCACAACCAATCTAGTCTGTCCCTATCTTTCTCAGTATAAAAACAAGTACTATATGTTTTTCTTTTTGAAAGGATCATGTAAACACAGAATATTGGATTTTTTTGAGAGCTTGAATACTACTTAAATTTGCATAAATTTTAGTCACAACAATGAAATGAAATCACTAAAAACTCATATTCAGTATGTCATGGGTATGTAACAAAGAATATATTACTTTTACTTTCTTATATAAAAGAAAAACATAGACAGTCATTTCTCTTTAAAAACAGTAATTTGTAACTTTATTTCAATATAATACAACAGAGGCAACTTCTTCAGTTTCACCATATTCATATTTGCAAGGACTTCAACCAATCTACTCAATATTAAATTCCTTTCATTTTTTTTTCACAAAAGTTAGATCTCATTACAAGACTGCACGACCCACTTTCAGAAATTTCAATTTCACAATACAGTTACAACTACAAACTGTTACCATAGTCCTTTAGGATTGCTACGTTTAAATTCAGAGGGAAATTTTCACTTGAGGATTACAACACAAAGCTTATTTGTTTCCTTGCACAAGGTGACACCTAGTTTCTTCACATGTAGTATGAAACCTGCAAGTTTACACAAGATACATTTCTCTTCATGGCCAATAGGTTGTGCTCACCTCCCAACCTTGGGCTGGAAAACCAACCACCCCCGAGCTAGGAGGTAACCAAGCTACCGGGTACACACAACAATAGAACAACAAGCCATTCCCAACCACAACACTCAAACAAAATACTCCCAACCAAGATTCACACATTAACATAGGGATTCTTCAAGAATCCAAAGATGGGGATAGAGGTCACGTACATCACTTCTATATGGGGAGAGTTGCTAGCAAATAAAAAAGAGACTAAACATCACCATTTTTCTTTTTCTCCAATCCACCCTTTCATCAAAATTCTTCATATCATACACCCTCCATACAACAATCTTCCAAAACACCATACTATCATGAAACAAACTTAGGTACTCATACTCTTTTTGTGCCTCTTCTTCTCAAAGGAGGAACAATCTCCCCATAGAGGTTCCTACACATTCATATCCCCCACAAGGATTCTCTTCCCACATTGGGTGAGTTTATCCTATACAACCCCAACCAACACAAGGAAATGAAAAGACACATAAATGGACAAACAACCCATATAATTCATGTTCTCAAACTTCCATACAAAGAGGTAAAAGAAAAGGAACGAAAAAAAAACATACATAAAGATAGAGTAAAAGCTACGTCAAATCCAAGCCAACAATGAGGGAGGGTTGAAGATGAGCTCCAAATCTCTACTCCTTCAAGACCAAGCAAGATTTTTCCTTCCCCCCAAGCAATTCAAGCACCAAAACAAAAAGAAGAGCCCTTCCTTTGGCTTTCCAAAGAATTCAAATAGGAGTTTAGGGTTGGAAACCCTTGAAGGAAAGATTGGCACATGTCAATCTCCTATTCACTCCTATGGACACACCTCCCCACAAGTTCTCACACATGTGTGAGAACTCTTGGGGAAGTGAAAGGCCAAAGAGTGTTCAACACTCAACAAGGTTTTGGGTATGTGCAAGATCATGATGGGCCAAAAAGTGGCAATATGATGGGTATGTGGCTAATGACATTTTTTTTACCCAAAATTGATGAAACGAAAAAGGGTTTTTAAAGGAGATTCTCAACTTTCCACCAATATAAATTATACTTTAATTTGAATTTAATAATTAATTATTATTCATTTTCTATTCAAATTATGACTAAAGTCTCAATTGATAGACTGATTGAAAAACATCTATAGCTTTCAAACGGTATCACATTTTTTGAATCCAAAACATGCATCACATTCCATGCTTCACATACATTAGGATTAAAAAAAGAAAATTTGAATTTCATGAAGTTTTGACCAAGTTAAGGTGGTCATGCAATTTAGAGTATTTTTTAAAAGTTGTAAAATAAAAATTCATAATTAATTGTTTACTTGGAAAAAAATTACAAAAAAAGTGCATCACATCGTGGACATGAGTCCTCTACTTATATCTAAATTCTTATAAAAAATATTATCAAGCTTAATTGTGGTTAGGGTGGTTAGACGACATCTACTTTATTTTTTCCCTGAAATTTAAGTACCACTATATTGAAATTTCAAATTTTCACCAAATAGATTTTTTTTTTAAAACAAACCTAGTAGTTTAGAAACTACATTCAATTTGATACATATTCTATTCTTACATATTTTTGAAATAATATAGATAACTTATTCAAAATTTTACGTCAAATTTCCTAACTCTGATTTTTCTAATTTTTTTGCCACTTAAGGGCCTGTTTTTTCCATGATGATCCTGCACATACCCTTTTCAAATCTCATAAATAAGATTTTGGAGCCAACACTCCAATCCCATCCCCAAAATCCATCACCCTTCTTAATGGTTAATTAAGAAGGGTCACAACTTACAATTTTGACAAGTTATGGGTTTGATTTGACCCCTAACCCATAGGTGACCATCCTAGGGGTTAATTAAGGGCCAATTAACCCAATTTAAGGACTAATTAAACCTTTGAAAACCATCAAAATAAATTTAAATTTAAACATAATAAAATAGTTCCAACATGCCCCAAAACCCTCAACAAAAGTTTGATTGACCTTAAAAACATAATCTCAACCTATTCAACATTAAATCTTTTTAATCACAAATAAAATACAACACAAAGAGGCTATGGTCCATTCTCTAAATGAACCATAGTAGCTTCACTTAGTTGACACAATTGGGTACCCTTGGTTACCTCCAATCCCATTGGCCATGGGCGTGTACCTGCACACTCAATGTCCACATGTCAAAATATCCAATGCATGATAATCAATAATTAAATCATAAGTCCTGGCTCGCACTCACAAAAGGATATGAATATCACAGTGAAACTTTCCTGGGAATTGGACATTCCGACAGGTGACTAATATCTTTCTGTGGACGTTCATTTACTTGTCAAACCAGGGGACGTAGACTTTAAATGGCGCAGCAAAATATATGCACTAGGAATCTGTTTTAGTCAAATCTTAGCAAAAATACATACTGGAAAGAAATTATATTTAAGCTACAGAATGGTAATGCAGAATTCTTTAACTCAACTATGCTTGATTAAAACAGAAACTGTAACAGCTACGACTGAAGCACAAACCATGAACTGGCCTTATGCTACAGGAACAGTCACAGGGATGGACTCTCTATACTGTAGGAGCAGTGTAAGACTGAGTTTGCATAAAAACTTCAAAAGATGAAAGCTAACTAGATATCAGTAGAAAAGAACATCTAACTAATTAACTACAGATACTTACTAAGTGGGCCCCCTTAGCAAGCATCTACTGATTACACAGATGCTGAACTCAGAACTTCATCGATCTTTATTCATGAAAACATAATGAAATACATTGTCTTGTTGGTATGAAAACTAACAAAAAACTCTGCTTCTGGTCAAACAGACTCTGTCTTTCATTATCATACTGATTCTTACATGATCTCTGCTACTCTGTTTCTATCTTACCTAAAAATCATCTATTACTCATTCTTTTTCTCTTCTATCACTACCTCGCGCAGGAGGAGTCTCTTATTTTTAAATTAAAAGAACAACTAACTAACTAACTAACTTCATCCAAGAAAGACGTGGAAGTAAAGTATATCCCTGAATCAAGGAATAAACTTCATAAATGAATTTATGTGTTCAACCCGATTCAGAGAGAATCTAGCGCTCCACTCTCTCCAGATTGACTTTCCATTAAAAATCTTTCCAAATCAGTTTCGGTCAAAGAGTCTTTGGCGGAACTTCCTCAAAGTCGTGCAGGAAATGGGCTTTACTGCAAGGCCGAGATCGGCTGCGCTTGACTCGATCCTTCTTCAACAACCTGCGAAACAAAAGGTAACAGATGCGCAAGAAGAGGCATATGGTACATACACGATATCTATTCATTAATCACACATTTCAAATCTGCCCACCATTTTAAAAAATTGTACATCACGATATACGACCATTTTAGAGTCAGCGAGGGGCAATAAATGCAATCAAGTCAACACAATAGAACGAGAAATATAAAAATTAATCTTTGCTACGGGGGATATCCCCATAAAGGTTTCATCAAAATTTATGACCGTAAAATAACAAAAAATGAAATCATTTAAAGTTTATCATATCATCCAAATTAAAGGCATATTTTAGGCTCATCACTTCCCCCTACTTAGCCCAATGCTAGTCCTCCAGCATTAACTTTCCTGGTGGTTTCTCTGAAGTCACTAGTGGCTGCATGACTCTGGAATGGATGTCCAAACCTGTAATAGAATCCTCTGAAATCCCGGCACCTTTCATATCTGCGGTCTTCTAATTCACTATTAAGATTTGTAGCCTGATGAGAATATAGGGGCCACATTAGCACAAGGGGTCTGAATGTCAGTGGCAGCCACAATTCAAATCTTGTTTGAAGTCCCAATTGAATATATCTGCTAGTTTGTTTGAGTGCAGCTGTAAAGTTGAGGGGACCATGTGGTTCTGACTTTCTTAACCCAACAGTCAATTTTTCCCATCTTTTCTCAGTTATGGTATATGCTAATCTCCAAAATGAATATTGTTGTGCCTGGAATTCATCATATACTTGCTTTCTGATGTCAAATATTTTTGCTCTGCCTGAAACATTATTAATACCATATGTCAATGCAAACCAATCTTTCAGCATTGCATGTGGGTTTGAACTTTGAGAGCGTAATGGGACAGGCTCTGTTTTCTCAATTTCCTCATACGTTTCCCACTGTCTGCCATAATTCACCTCATTTGCTGCCCATGACATGAATGCTATCAAATGAATATCACCAATGTATGGAAGAGGATTCCATTCTGTTTCAAGTGGTATTAAAAAGCCATGCAAATAGAATTCACACAGAGAATTCCTTAACCAGTTAGGGGCTGCTTGATATGCTTCATAAAATTCTTTGGCAGAATGAATTATGGGGTCTTGGTTTCTGGAAATTCTCATCAATTGAAACCATAAAAACTGTTCTTTGAGGCACAGAGCATAAACTCTGGGTGGCGGTCTGCATTCCATAATTTGACCGGTTACCTTTAGCATTTCATCCATTTTTGCTTTCAATTCAGCAATTTCCTGTTTCTGATTTTCAATTTTCTTTTTCAATTTCTTATTTTCTATTTGCCATAGACTTTGTTGCATATCAGTTTGGGCAATGTGTCGAAAAGTCACAGTTTGCAGTGTAACTGTTTCCCAATTATTTTTAACAAATTCCAGAAATTCAATTAAAAAGGTCCTCCTATACACAACAATGGATTTACACATTGCAGGATGAAATATAACTTCATTAGGCACATTTAGTTGTTCAGCCTATTCTTGTTCTTGCTGGAGGATAAATTCTTCTTGTTGCTGCGGTGAAGAAGTCTGAGCTTCCTCCGAAAATTGCATAGCAGCATTAACCAGATCATCAAGACTTGGCAACTCATGCCCATTATGCCCTGCTTCTTTTGTCTCTACTTGTTCCTCTTCAGGAACGACCGAACTCTGAGCAGCATTCTCAGATTCAACAGATCCTTCTGAAATTACAATCACCTCAGGTTGCGGTGAAACAGGGGAGGCCCTAAATTGTTTCCTTGTGAAAACCCTTCTTGGTATTGATGTGGCTGCAAGGGGTGTTCTGGTAGCTTTTCTTTTTCTTGTTTGTTCAGGGGGCTCTGCCCTACAAGAGGATGATGGTGAACTGGTAATATCAACAGCTATTGCTGTAGGAGAATCTGCTACAGGGGAAGGTGCTACAGGAGAGGAGCATTGCCTTTTCTGAGAACGAGGGTCAGATTCTGGGGACCCTTCTGCCTTTGATTTTTTTTTCTCCCTCCTAGCGGCAGACCTAGTTTGTACCCTAGCAGAAGATTCAGCTGTGACAGCTACAGGATCGGGTGCTACAGGAGTAGATGACCCTTGCCCTGTTCCACTAGTAGATGCAATTTCTTTCTTCTTTCTTTGAGGCCGTGGGGTAATTACCCTAGGGGTTGTGGAGGTTGTAAACTCTTTTGGGCAACAAATTGTTGCCAGGAGAGAGGTGAAACGTCTCTCAAAGAGTGCTCAATAAGCAATTTAATAAGGCTATGATGAGTGACAGAGTTATCTTTCCCCTGTTGAGTTCCATGGGCACTTTGCTCTAAAAACTTTAACAAGAAATTCAGAACATTCACAGCCAACCCATGCCTTATATGGCTTAATAATTTAAAATGATGCGAATGCAGATAAGAAAAACGGCCTTCACAGGTTAAATACCTCATTATATAAGTGGCATACTCTGAATATGGAAGAGGTAGTGACACTCGCTTGCATCCTTGCTTGGAGATGTCCAGCGGTCCATCAGCAGGCATCAAAAATTTAGCCCTTGCAGCTGCAGCATCTGAAGAAAAATTTTCTCCAACGGCTGGGATCCCCGTTACCTCAGCAATTCTGTCTTCGGTTGCAACAACTGTTAGACCCCATACGGTGGCTTCCCCTTCAGAAAGTGTTCTCAAAAATTCTGTCGTAGCCTCCTCATCAAAATCATTTAAACTCAGAAAATAATTTAACCATCCACGAGGGGCTAAATGCTTGGCCGCCTCATGTTTTGGTAATAACACCATGAGCTGTGCTCATGTCGTAATTAACCTAATTCACCCATGTTCATGCTTTTTCTAAATTTAACTCAATTTCTTTACGAAGATCCAAATTCCTTTATTCTACTTAAAAAGATTTATTACGTGTCCCTCACATGTACTCAAAAAATAGGTAGAGATTCTGCGATAACGACCTAAAGAAATGCATAGCAGTAATTGAATGGAATGAAATAAATCAAATATGCGATATAAAAAGATATGGCGTACCTTTAGTAATTGCACGTACGTGTGAAGAAAGATGACGGCGCTGCATGAATTGACAAGTTGGAAAGATATCTGAATTAAGGTTGATGCAGACGAATGAAGTGGACGGGTGACGTGGGCAGATGAAATGTACGAATGAAATGGATGGATGGAATGGATGGATGGAAGATAAAGAAATGAGGTGGGGGCGATAAATTTAAATGGAGAAAAGGGGTTTTCTTAAAAAGAAAATCTTTATTATGGACATGCTTTTTGAAAATTAGAGGAACGCTGCAGGAGAAAGGCCAGAGTCTTCAGCTGCAGGAAGAGTAGTGGGAGGAACCTGAATGAACTGCTTCATGAAGTTTTCCTTGGAAACTGGCTTATTGTACAGTCAGAGTCGGTGGCCATTGACGAGCAATTTGAAACGGACTGGATCAATTGTGACCAGCTGCACAGCTCCGTTGTCAAACACATTTTCAACCTCATAGGGGCCAAGCCAGCGTGTTGTGAGTTTACCCTAGTTCTCTTGGTACCTGGAATCATATAACAAAGCCCAATCTCCAGCAGAATTTTTTTTGGTTTTGATGTGTTGATCATGCCATCTCTTTCTCTGCTGTTGGATTACTTTTGTATGCTGCAGGGCGGCTTTTCTCATTTCGTCCAAAGCATTTAGCTGCAGGAGACGGTCCTTCTGTGCTTCGGATAAGTCCATGTTGAGTTCAAGAGCTGTCCTCAAAGTTTTATGTTCAAATTCAATGGGTAACATAGCTGTTTTCCCATAGAGCAACTCAAAAGGTGTAAACCCAGTTGTTGTTTTCCATGTAGTTCTATAAGCCCAAACTGCTTCAGGAAGTCTATTACTCTAGTCTTTTTTATGAATCTGCACTGTCTTTGTGAGGATTGCTTCAATTTCTCTATTTGTTACCTCCGCCTGACCATTGGCTTGAGGATGATAGGGGCTGGACTTCATGTGTTTAATCTTATAGTCATTCATGAGTGCAGTGATCAGATTTGACGTAAACTGAGCTCCTTGATCAGTTACAAGCTCTCTGGGAACTCCAAATATGGTGAAAATTTGTTCATACAAAAATTCAGCAACTTTGTTATCTCGGGCATTAGTCATAGCTTTTACCTCGACCCATTTTGTGACATAATCCGTGCAAACTAGAATATATGACTTTCCATTTGATGGTGGATCAATTGGTCCCACAAAATCCATCCCCTATTTATCAAAAGGGGTGACTATTACCTGCGGATATAGTGGCATTTCATCTGACTTAGTTGGTCTTCCCATACGCTGGCATCTATCACACTTCTTTGTATAGGCCACAGCATCCTTATGTAATGTTGGCCAGTAATACCCTGTTGTAAGAATTTTCATTGTTGTTCTTTTTGCTGCAAAATGCCCTCCACATGGTTCATCATGGCAGGCATGCAAGATATCATAAGTCTCATCTTCTCTTACACATCTTCGCATTACTTGATCAGGACCAGTATAAAACAGACAATTGGCAATCCAGGTAAAGTTGAAACATTTCTCTTTCAACTTCTTTTCTTTTGGAAAAAAATGAGCTGGTATTCTGTTTGCTGCCAGATAATTAACAATATCTGCATACCAGGGTGTATGTGCAACAATGGAAAATAAGTGTTCATCTGGAAATCTATCATCAATGACCTCTTGTTCCTCAGATGCAGCTGATTGAAGTCTTGATAAAAAGTCAGCTACGACATTAGCTCTTCCTGGTTTGTCAATGATTGTGATATCAAATTCTTGTAACAACAAGAGCCATCGTGCCAATCTACCAGAAATGGCAGGTTTGTTCATCAGGTACTTGATTGCTGCATGGTCAGTGTGGACAAATATCCGATAACTCGTGGACATAATGCCTAAATTTATTCAAAGCATATACTACTACAAGCAATTCCTTTTCTGTAACAATATAGTTGAGCTCAAGACCTTGAAGGTTTTTGCTGATAAAGTAGATAGCATGCTCAATTGAATTTTCTTTTTGACTTAAAACTGCTCCTATACCAAAATTAGACGCATCAGCATGTATGTGAAAAGGCAGGTTCCATTTTGGACCTTGAAGAACAGGGGCTTTGGTAAGCAAGTCCTTTAGCTGCAGGAAGGATTTTTCACAGGCCTCGGTCCACTCAAATTGAGAATCCTTTGTTAACAAAGCATAAAGTGGACTAGCAATTTTACTAAAGTCTTTTATAAACCTTCTATAATACCCTGCATGACTAAGAAAACTTCTAACATCTTTTTGTTTTGCAAGAGTTTGTAAATTCTGAATAACTTTAATTTTAGTAGGGTCAACCTAAATTCCATTCTTTGAAATATGATGACCTAGAACAATACCTTCTTCCATCATTAGAAAGCACTTTTCACTGTTTAGAGACAAATTTTGCTCTCTACACCTTTTTAATACTTTTTCTAAATTCACCAGTGCTTCTTCAAATGTGACTCCATATGTAGTGAAATCATCCATATAAATCTCCATACATTCATGAGATATATCAGCAAATATACTAATTACTGCTCTCTGAAATGTTGCTGGTGCATTGCATAAGCCAAAAGGCAAGACCGAATAAGCAAATGTTCCCCATGGACAGGTAAAAGTGGTCTTGTCTTGATCTTCAGGGGCAATTTTTATCTGATTATACCCACTATAACCATCTAAGAAGAAAAAATATTTTT
>VDFB02093666.1:0-23573 GCA_007258455.2 Sequoia sempervirens | reverse complement strand
TACCTCCTCATCATCCTTCATCATCCTCACCAGTGACTAGGGCATCATGCCACTAGTCCCCATACCTTCCTACCCCACTATACTTTATCCTTCTTTGATACAATGCGACTTCTTATAGTTGTGACATCATATCAAAAAGGGGCAAAATGTAGATGCCTAAAATTTGATCATATTTGACTAAACTTGACTTTACCCTATTCTAGCCTTTAATTAAATAAATATTCATTATTTATTTAATTTATCCTTCACTGTTATCCCAACTTGTTCTAAGCCAATAATTAAATAAAAATTTATTATTTATTTAGTTAATGACCTTCATCCCCCACTTTAATTAAATAAGTATTTGTAGACATGTAAAAATGCCTAACTCATATCACACATCATGAAAGTGCATTTTTCCATCATTCACATCATTCTTATTATCATTAATTGCATTTATCATCATTCCATCTCATTGCATTATTAATCCCTCTTAACACCATTTAACATCATTTTCCTCATTTAACACCATTTCTTCTATTTATTAAATAATCTTGAATTGTTTAATTAATTCATTGTTTCATTTACTAATTACCTCCCTCATTCCCCTAGTTGAATATTTTTTAATTATTTAATTAGAATCATCTAATATTTCTTCTAATCTCATATAATTAAATAATTTTAATTATTTAACTATCCTACTTTAATTCTCATTCCATTCAATAGTATTCTTTTTCAAAAATGGCATATCATCATCCTCCATAATTAAATAATTTCTAACTATTTAATTCTTCAATTTTCCCTTCACAAAGCATATTCTTGAGGAATACTCCTTTTTCAAAAATATCTTTGAGTTTTTTGTCTCATGCATTTCTAGCCCTTGATCTTGAGATCTAATTCCCACCCTTGATCTTCAAAAACCCTAACCATTTTCCTACAAATGTGGGGATATTTTGAGTTATAATTGATTTCATCCCTCCATATTCCTTGATCTTCTCTCCTTTGTGGGTGTTAAGATGCAATCTTGACCCTTCTTTGTGGGCATTGAAACTAAATCCAAACCCTTCATTCAAATATGAAAATCTATATAATCACCCTCAATCCTTCATATTTTTTATCTAGAATTTGAGTGACTAATTCTTGTCAATTTGAGTTTTGAGCATTCTTGAGAGCTTTTATCATAGCATTTTAATCATCTAGGTCATCACATTCATCAATATTTTGCAAGCAATAATCGAGGCTTAAGTGTTGAGCAACCCAACATCACAAAACACTAAGTTCTCCAACAATGGGATGGTAAGATTGTTCTAGTTTTGAAGTCATTGTATTTGATTTGATATTTCTAATATTTGTGTATGATTTCATAGCTTGATTTGCAATTATAATCAATGGTAATTGGGTTTGATCCTCTTGTATTGGGTTCTTTGTTGAATTCTTGATTGATTTATCCATTTCCACTTTTACCCCTTATAGTATTTATTATTTATTTAATTAATTTATCCTTCACATTTATCCCCTACTTTAATTAAATAAATATTTTCTATTTATTTAATTAATTTAAGGTCTACATCACCTTTCTCCAATAATTAATTAAATAATTTTAATATTTTTTAATTAATTATTGAGAGCTACGTGACTAACTAAGACCTTGTCTAGATTCATTGAACCTAGACACTTTCCAAAAAAGTCAAACTAACTTTGCATCTTATCCACCTATTTCATACTACATATCCAAATATCAACCATTCACATAAGGATATTCCCTAATGAAACTAGCCCTTATCCCTCATGTGATACTTGTCACATGGCTACAACTTTAATCCAAACCCTAATTCTCAATTAATCCTAGTCGTCCCTTAACCAATTCATCTTGGCCTTTGATTTCCCTTTTGTAAATTCTATAAATTAGATGCCTCTCACCCAATTTGAGCAATCATCCATTTTCATATCCTTATATTTCCCAAATCTCTATTGAATCTTCCATTTTCATAACGTTATGCTACACAAATCTCCATTGAAGCTTTCATCTTTATACCCTTATTCTGTTGAATTTTCATCTACTTCTTCCATAGCCTACCTAATATTCCATTATATTTGTCTAGTTTTATCTATTTGATCTATAATCCTATCAATCCTATCATCATGTTATTGGTTTATAAGCAACCATATACCATGAGTACATCAAAGGAGCACATCAAGAGATAATTGGGTCAAGCTTAATCCGAGGAGAAAGGAATGAACAAGGTAAAAGGTTTCATTTTAAATTTGAATATTTATGTCATTTCATTTCACCAATATGTTAGTTCTTCAACTTGTATATCAATAGATTCTAAATATTTACCAAGTCTTATCATCAAAAACATTGATAGATTGGTAAATGAACAAGAGACAAATTTCACATATGATCTCCTTTGCAATTCATTCTCTACAAGACCTAGTTGGGTTTCTCTTTAAGACACTAAATTTAAATATGTAACAAGGTTATAGCATAGATTTATACATATTTCATGTGGACGAGATTTGGGGGTCTTATCAAACTACCCAATATTGTAGCATTAACATACCATCCAATCCACATTAACGTATAAATGGAAAAGGAATATAAAACATAAATTCATTTCAATTTTCATACACATTCATACATAAAAATTCCTCAAGATTAATTTCATAAATGGAGGATTCAACATTGAATAAAATTCAAAAAATTTACAAGATTTTCTAAACACATCTTGTCTATGAATCTTCAAATCCTCATGTCTTCAAACCTTCTTGGATTCACTCATCTTTTGAAACCTTATTTTTCTCTTCATTATTCAGCTCTCATGGCTGCCTTGAACACCTACAACACACCTGTAAAATCATTTTTCTCTTCTTCTATTCACAAGTCGATTTCTTGCACTCTTTCTTATGCAACTCTCAAGAGCAACCTACAAGTTCTTTCTCCAACCTTTATGTTGCTTATCACTGCATTTTTACACCACTAAAGGTTGTATTTTATATATTCTTACACCCCTTGCAAGTACCAAAAATTTGTACTCAAATCTGCCCTTTCATTTCCCTCAACTTGACGTCTCAAATTCCTTCACAAAGAACAAAATAAAAACAATTTTTATTCCAAAATGTGTTGTTAATGTTACTTCACTATATAAAATTTATTGTTGATGTATATTCCTTTGGAAAATGAATAAAATACAAAACCAAGTCGTGCTCCTTTGGTAATTGAAGAGTCATTTATTATTTTTCCAAAAATCACTATCTTTTCCCTCCATTTTAACCACCCAAAAAGACAAGAATGGAATGCCAAAGGTCACTTGTCTTATGAAATCTTTTATAGCAAGCCAAATTGATAAAATGCATATTAATTATTATTTTCAATCTCCCTCTAACATGCCAATGGAACCCTTAAACCATTCAAGCTTTCAAATTATATAATAATTTTAAAATCACATTAAACACATTATTTGCCTCTAATATTTTGAAATGAAAATCCAAGTATTGGTAAATGAATATTTCATCCTTCAAACACTCCAAAAGATGATCTTGAAGCTCCAATCCACACCAAAATGCAAAAATTAAACATGAAAAGAAAATAAATATTTTAGGGCAATGCAAGATCACTTATAGAATCGAATGCTCCTACATCAATATTCTATTATAATTTTATCCACAAAGTAAATGGAATGGAATATTGATTTTGGGGGTGTGGTGAAGGATGCGAGATAGACATGTCTTGATAAAAGGGATCAATAGGTTTAGTGGAGCTTCTAAGTGGGATTGATGGTTAGGATATTAGATAGGATGATCGAAAGACATTTGGTAGTCTAGTGAAACTTTGTAACTCTATAAAAATAACATAAATACCATAAATTTAGAAGTTTTTTAGATATTTACAACTTCCAACATATGATAGGAATCTAGGGGATGAATTCAAAAAAAAAAAATTCAAACTTGACCAAGGGATAACCATTTAGAGTTTTCTTAGATTGGTTATATTTGATGGAAAAAAAGCCAAATACATAAGGTGGATGAGACTCGAGCAATTTTTGTATTTTTATATTGAGTCCAAATATCTTTATATGTAATTATTTCCTTGGATATTATGGTGTAGAAAATTTTCACCCTTAACAATTTCACATTATATTTTGTCCCCCTAATTTATTGGACTTAATTAAGCTCCTATTTTTCCAAATTATCCATTTCAAGGCCTATTTTTTACCATTTTCTGGAGGATTGCAAGCATTGAATAAATGCAACCAATTGTTATTTTTCCCCTGAAACCTTAAATTATAAAAAATAGGTTTGGAAATAATTCATCAAAATGGGACTCATTCGCCAAAATGGGACCTATGATGTAGGAGCATCCACAATTGACTGGCAATCTTACATCAACCAAAAATATTTAATTTAAATTTTTTCTTTAGTTTGGTATTTAAATATTGTAGGTGAATATATTTTTGTAATAAGGCCTAAAATATTTGATAAATATTTGGGCCAAGTTGTTATGTTGCATATTTGTGGTGATTTGAGCTCATTTTTTGGCTTTTTCAAGGAAAAATCTTCAAATATGCTTTCTTAGGTGTGGGATTTGGGGACTTAAAAGTTATGCTTGGTGGCCCTAGAGAGTTAAAAGTTATGTCTGTTGGCCCCACAGTTGTTGCATGAAAAGGTCGACCTATTAATGCCCGGTACAACTTCCATAGTTAACAGATCCACGAGAGGTGATTAGTCCATGTCACAAATCTCAAGGGGAGCACTGACCAGCTGCCAACAATCTCTCCCTTAGCATAAGCCGAGGATATTCGAACCTAGCACCTTTGGCTCTGATACCAATTTTTAGCCCCATGGTTGTCATTGAACCAAAAGGTCAACCTATTAATGCCCAATACAACAGTCAGAATTAACGGATCCACGGGAAGTAATTAGTCCATGCCATGAATCCTGAGGGGAGCGTTGACTAGCTACCAACAATGCCAACTAATTTATTGTTCCTCAACTTTTGCATGAAGAATTTGGATGCCCAAGATCAAGTGGTTTGGATTTTTCTATCCTAGGACTCCTTATGTGAGGAAGTGGCTGCTTTTTCTTAGCCATTCATGGATGAAGGTTACAAAAAGATGTCTTTTCAGCATTTAATGATTTTAAATTTATTTTTGAAAGCATATTGTCCATTTATAGGCATAGAAAATTGGGAGTTACAGGAAATATGTGGAGTTAATTTATATGCTTCATCTTTGTCATTTTTTGGGGTTGTTGTTAGATTTGAAGCTCATCATTCTAAGGCATATATTCTTCAGAGAGGAAAAAGAATATGTTTTTCAAGCTTGAAGAGGTATTTGCAGAAGAAAATGGATTGGAGAATCCATGGTTGAATTTTAGAAGAGGTTTCAATTAAGGATTTGCAGGTTGTAACATAAGAGAAAAAAACTTATGAAAGAAGATTTGTTGAAGGAAAGACTTTTCTATTTGTTTCTTGTTGTTTTTTATCAAAAAAAAAAAGATTTGTAATGGAATCCATCAGCCCATATGGCTATAAATGAATGAATTTTCGGTTATGCCTTGAAGTTGTAACAATTTATGAGATTTTGAATGAGGATCATGAGACATTTCTAGAAGACTTGAGTTAATTTATTACATTTTGGGTAAAAGCAAGAAGTTGGGTCCACGAAGAGGGGAAGTTTAAGCAAAAAAAGCATTGTAGAAAATGCATAAACATTATTAAAAAAATGTGTATGTGTTATGATTCGAGTACCCGAGCCTAAAAAATGCATATGCACTAAAAAACGTGTATGTGTTATATAACGCGTACACGTTTCTT
Organism: Sequoia sempervirens; assembly: GCA_007258455.2. Classification (NCBI taxonomy): domain Eukaryota; kingdom Viridiplantae; phylum Streptophyta; class Pinopsida; order Cupressales; family Cupressaceae; genus Sequoia; species Sequoia sempervirens. Next base: position 17,779 of record VDFB02093666.1, on the reverse strand, counting down.
CACATGTACAAGTCATTTATTTAAAAATTAAAATACCTTTTAGAAACTCGTAGGCATTTTTAAAAAGTATTTATTTTTTAAAATAATCAAGCAAATAAAGAACATGTATGTGTTTTGTAATGCGTACACATTTTTAAAATTTTGAATCCCCAACCCACATGTTGCCTCAGTTTTAAGCTCGGGAAAGGCTTGGCAACCCGACCCTTAGCCCTTTGATCTACAACTAAACAACTAAGGCAAGTTCAACAAAAATGTCCAACTTTGGCAATATGGTTGATGAACTTTTTTTCTGAATCAATCTATGAAATTAAAACCCATTAGAGAACACAATGTCTAGTTTCCAAATATATAAGTTTTTTAAAGATTGGATTATATTTGTTATTTTTTAATTAATTTATAAGAAAAGTAGTCCATAAACTTGAAAAATCAAACTTTTTTTGTTTTTAATAACTTTTTTTTGGCTAATTTTCTTGTAAAATAAATTATATGGGATCAATCTTCAAAAAATTCTCTACACAATGAAAAAAAAGATTCAAAATATGTTTAGTTTAAGTCCAATTATGTTGTCTATACACATTGATATTTTAAAAAAGCAATTAAGGCCAATAAAAATTCAATACAAAAAAAATCCTCATCAATCTTCATGTTGTTAGCTATCTTTCCCCAAAAGGAATTAGCAAAATACTTTTATTTGGGTCAAAAAGTGATGTCCGTACACGTGCATGGTATGGTGAAAAAAAAATGACTTTTAAAAAGTGGTTTTATACATCCCTATCAAAATTCAATTTCTATCATCTGGTTATTTGAATAAATTACATATTTGGAAAGTAGATTCATAATTCTAAATCTCATATTAGTGACTTTTATTAAGATTCATTGTCTAAGTGCCTCAAATTTTCAGTCCAAGTGTGACAAATTCTGAAAAATAGCAAAAACACTTCCACTTTTTGAGCTTTTTGTGGACCTAACTTCTTGCATCAGCCCTTTTTCTGAGTTGCATATATGTGCTGTGAGTTTTAGCATGAGGGTTGAATTTCCCTTGTATCAGTGGTATCAGAGTGGGAGTTCTTGAGTGTGCAGGCAGAAGTGCCAATGTGAGGAAATTTGCACCAAGACCTATGGTGGTGTGTGTGATTTGTGTGTAGACAGATCGTCAGACATGAGGCAATCTACACCAAAGAGGATGGGATGGGTCATGAGGAGGCCCATAAGAATTTTTTTTGGGAGCAATATTGGGAAGAAGCAGAAAATAGGAAGCGTTGTGAAGAATTTGAAAAGCTCCAGGCTAAAGTAGATGTATTATGGAAGATGATTAAGGAGAAAGTGGGAATACGAGAAGAGAGATATGGGAAGAAGAATGTTCTCTTGAAAGAGGAAAACGAAAAAAAAAAAAGCTTAAAGAAAGGATGGAGAAAGAAAGAAGAGAAAATGGTCACTGTGGATCATAAATTTAATGGTAATTTTAATGATTTTGTTTTATTTGAAGATGCTTTGTTTGCAGGATTTAGCAAAAATGAAGAGAGTGGTGAAAATGAGAAGGATACAACAGCAGCAAAAGAGGTAATATTTAATTATATTAATGATTATTTACATGCCAAAGTAGTAGATGAAGTCATGGATGAAGTTGCAGCAATTTAGAAAATGGACTTTGATAGTCCTAGATTTGACAAAGAGAATGATGAAGAAGATAGTCCCTTCTTAAAAGAGGAAATAAGGAAGTTAGAAAAATTGTTTGAGGGAGAAATGGTAGAAGAAAATGATGAAAAGAAAGAGGTTGTAGCTATTACATGCCTCTCTGAAGGAGAAAAATTTGTGGCAATGAGTAAGGAGAAAAAAATAGAGGTAATTGTTGATTTATCGAATTTTATCAATGTTTTTAATGCAACTAATTTTTGTGAGGGTGAAATGGTAAAAGGAAGTGAAGAAAGAGAGATGGTATGGTGCAGCAATAATAGGTTACAAGCTAAAATACAACAAGGTATGATGACTTTTGTTGACATAGAAGAAGAGGATGGAGGAGAAATAGGTGAGAAAGATGTGTAGATAGAACCCATTGATTTCCATGAATTTGTTAATGTTGATTTGTGTGTGGGTGTTGAGAATGATAAAGTGGGATGGAAAGATGAACCATGGTATAGCGAGGTAAATTTCATGAGGGGGAGAAAGAGAGGAAATATGAAAGAAGGAGTAGATAGGAAGTTTCAAAGTAGGGTGAAGAAGAAGAAATGGGTGGATAAGGAAAAAGTATGGATGAACAATTACATGATCTATAAATGTTTATGAGTTTAACTCATGAAACACTTCAAATTACCTTGGGTGTCTGATGCAGGAGCATCCATGGTTGACTGACAATCTTGCATCAACCAAAAATATTTAATTTAAATTTTTTCTTTAGTTTGGTCTTTAAATATTGTAGGTGAATATATTTTTGTAATAAGGCCTAAAATATTTGATAAATATTTGGCCAAGTTGTTATGTTGCAGATTTATGGTGATTTGGGCTCATTTTGTGGCTTTTTAAGGAAAAATATTCAAATATGCCTTCTTAGGCATGATATTTGGGGACTTACAAGTTATGATAGCTAATTTATTGTTCCTCAACTTTTGTATGAAGAATTTGGATGCCCAAGAGCAAGTGGTTTGTATTTTTCTATTTTGGGGCTCATATTTGTGAGGAAGTGGCTTCTTTTTCATGGCCAATCATGGATGAAGGTTACAAAAAGATTCCTTTTCAACATTTAATAATTTTTAATTCATTTCTTAAAGAATATTGTCCATTTACATGCATATAAAATTGGGAGTTATAGGAAAGGTGTGAAGGAGTTAATTTGTATGCTTTATTTTTATCATTTTCGGGGGTTGTTGCTACCAGATTTGAAGCTTGTCATTCTAAGGCATATCTTCTTGTTGGGAGAGGAAAAAATACGTTTTTGTAGGTTTGAATAGGTATTTTCAGCAGCAAATGGATTGGAGAACCCATGGTTGAATTTTAGAAGAGGTTTCAGTTGAGGATTTGCAAGTTGTAAGAGAAAAAAACTTATGAAAGAAGATTTGTTGAAGGAAAGACTTTTGTATTTGTTTCTTGTTTTTTCTTATCATTTTTGTTTTAGATTTGTAATGAAATCCACCATCCCATATGGTTTAAATGAATGGATTTTTGGTTATGCCTTGAATTTGTAATAAGTTAGGAGATTTTGAATGAGGATTATGAAACATTTCTAGTAGATTTGAGTTAATTTATTACATTTTTCAAAGTTGCATGTATATGTTGTGAGTTTGAGAATGAGGGTTGATTTTTCATTGCATTAGTCCCAATAGCTTTATATGTAGATATTTCCTTGGATATTGTAGAGTAGAAAATTTTCACCCTTAACAATTTCACATTATGTTTTGTCCCCTTAATTTATTGGCCTAAATTACCTCCTAATTTTCTAGATTATCCATTCCAAGGCCTGATTTTTACCATTTTATGGAGGATTGCAAGAATTGAATAAATGAAACCAATTATTATTTTTCACCCAACACCTTAAATTCTGAATAATAGGTTTGGGACTCATTCACCAAAATGGGACTCATTTTCCATAATGGGACCTATATGCCCAATGAAAGCACCGTCTCACTACTCCATTTCCCTCTATATTTGGACATGTTAGTAGTGGCCTTGTAACATTTGAATTTCCACTTGTGAATGTTAGCTATTGGGATTTAATTTTTTGGAAATTAAATAAATTCCTATAAATACCTATTATTTTCACCATTTGAAACTAGAAGGATATTTTATGAGCAAGAACTATTGTCAAGAGCAAGTCAAGAGCAAGTCAAGAGCAACATTATCAGAGTTTCATTATAATAATTCAAGATCCAAGTATCATGTCAAAGTGTTTGTGATTTTATGTTATCATGGTTTTGTGAAGGCTAACCCTTGTTGTGGGTCTCCAAATCATCCAATCATTCAAACAAGAAAGATCCAAGTAGTTGAGGTGATGTGCATGACTTCAGTCCTTCAAGGAAGCCATTGAAGGGTGGTGAGTTGCAACACTTTGTGATTTCATCATTCCTTCCTTTCTATTATCATTTATCATTAATATTTTGTCATTGTGGAAGTGGAAACACTTATATGGGGTTTGACTAAGGCAAGCCCTTAAATGGCTCAACATTTCTCTCTTTGTGAATGTATAGATCTCAAGTTGAAGAGGATTGAAGAAATTTTTCCATTGTTGCATTTGTTGTCATACACCTTATCAAGCCACAAAAACTTAGTTACAAAACACTAAGATAGAAACAACAATATACGACTGAAAAAACTACTAAAAACTACTTATAAATAACTGAACATGGTCATGTGACCATTAGTAGTTTATTGCCAGTCATTTATAACATGACTAGATTGATGACTAAACCATTTTGTCATTTATTGGTTATTTTGATTGATCGATTTGGTAGTATATTTATTCATTGATTTAGTCATTAATTATTGTAATATGGTCACTTAGTCATTTTTTATTCACTGATATATTTAGTCGTTGATTTTGTCATTAATTATTGTAATTTGGTCACTTATTTAGTCATTTTAATTCACTGATTTCTTTCCATTGGTAGTGTATTTAGTCATTAATTTTAATCATCATTTTGATCAATTTGGTAGTATATTTAGTCATTTTTATTTCATAGGTCATATATTTAATCATATTTATTCACTATTCATTGATTTCTGTCAATTGGTAGTATATTTAGTCAATTTAATTATTAATTAACGTCAATTAGTAGTATATTTAGTTATTTTAATTGATTGATATTTGAGGATTTAAACATTAAACACAGAAATACACATCAATCATCAATTGCACACAATAAGACAACCATTGAGAAGGTGAAATCGGTGAACTTTATTAATAAAAGAAAGGTGTTCTAGTTATAGCTTAGAAATAGAGTATTACAATTTTTATTTTCAGTCACAAGACTGGAAAATCTAAGTTACAATGCACAAAAATGACAAGAAAGAAACTTCTCCAAAAAAACTTCTACAATGATGGAAATGCATGCTTGGAGCCCTTCAATGCGAGCAATGCCCCTTTCATCTCTTAAAACTTCTACAATGCGGTAAATCTTCCTAGAGCAAGTTGTATCATGTAGAATTCAAGAAGGACAGTGTTGATCATGTCCCATAAATGAAGCTCTCTCCTTCAATGCAGTAAACAATAACCCAACTAGAATCTTTCCTCCTTTATATGCAACATGTCATCTGATATGAGCAACAAGGTGTTGCCTTTTCCACCATGAATGAAGTTGTGCCTCAATACAACCAACAAAAATTACTATTAATCTCAATTCAGAAAGAATAAAAGTGCATTGTATATTGCAAGTTTACAAATTAAAGTAAGTCCAAACACAACAAAAAGATAAATCAATTAAAAATTGTAGAAGACAAATCACATCCACAAACATGGGAGAGCTATGCAAAATTTGGAGAAATTGGCTTGGAAAATGAAGGCAACAAGGTATTTTTAGATTCAATACTTTTACTTAATGTTATGGAATAGAAGAAAAAAGAATCATTTATCTACCACCATAGTGAAAAGTTATCAATTGCATTTGGTTTGTTAAACATGGGCCCTGGTACAACTATTAGAGTTATTAAGAACCTTCGAGTATGTTCTGATTTTTACACTACATCTAAATTCATCTCCAAGATTGTTGCAAGAGATTATTTTGAGAGATGTGAACCATTTCCATCATTTTAAACAGAGACAATGTTCTTGTGGAGAATATTGGTGATGCTAAATGAAACAATCTAAAAAATAGGCTTGCACTATAATAATGTGCACTACATCAGATATCCAAGGGGACATCCATCAATGCATAACAACAGGTATTTTTTTGTCATATGTTGTAATTACAAGTACCTTGTTAGACATACATGAAAATCTAAGTGATTTTTTTCTAGCTAGACTAATAAAATCCTATTGCAGGGGATACTCCAAGTACATATGACCCAATTCTAACGAAAATTGTTATTAAAATTAAAAAATATCTTTGGATGTTATTAGTGTTGGAAGAATGAAGAAGGTGACCTCTATGTTTGTTGCCATTGATGCCAACACTAATTGGTAACTGACTGAGTGAACTGTGTGTCTACACTAATCTAGTATTTTGATCCAGAAATCCTCTCAATAAAAGGAAATTCTATGATTTTTTGATATCTTTCTCAAGAGTGTCAGGTACAACTATAAATGAGTTTTCAGCACTGTGTGAACCGATTGAGTTATCCAAGTGATAGATGATTGGCATTCTTTTGGACGAAAAAGTTATGAATTGTTTATCTTATAAATATTTAAAGTTTTCTTCATTAGGTATGGGCTGACCAAATTAATGTTTGTTATGATTTGTTGAATGTGCCAAAAGGACTTTTGATTTAAGCTAACAAATATTTTTGAGTTATGCATTTAATTAGGTCAACCTAATTGATGTATAAAGAGGAAGCTATGTATATATATGTAAGCGATGCAGATGAAGTATATAAGGCTATGGATATAGAAAAACGAATAGTGTGGTATACAATAATGTGAAAAGGGTGATAGTACAAAGGTTTTGATAGTGTTGTATGCTTGTGATCAGAGTAGAATTTTTGATATTCTAGAGCCTAATCGGAACTGATCTCCGCACATTGAAGGTGTATTTATTCAGCTCATCAATTGGCAGTGAGCCATAACTTTTTGTATCTTGCCAATAAGCCATCTTTTGTATTCATGTTGTGAGCCTTTCAAGGATAGTGTGTCCTAGTAGTGAGACCTATAATATCTTATAACTGGTCATAATATATTGTGAGCTAATCCTCATTATGGTTTTTCCCTTTTGAGTTTTCCACATAAAAATCCTAGTGTCAATGTGTTATGATCTCTTTTATGTTTTAGTTTACTCTTGCAGCTAGATGCGGATTTATAATTGGATGGTTAGTATTTAATTGTGTTAGCAAAATATTGATTCACCCCACCCTCTTAGCATTCAGTGTATTCAAAAATTGGTATTAGAGCTTGGTTCCTCTGAAGAAGTCTTATAGCTTGAGGAAGGTCCTATAATTTGAATACATGGCTAACAAAAGCTATCTTGTTCCTCTGAAAGAAAACTTTGTACCTGAGGAAATCAATGTTTCCCTTGAAGAATTGGAAAATAGTGAAGATGAGAAGGAAACTCTGAAAGGAAACTTAAAGGAAGCAAATGAATGCATCAAAAGTTAAGAGAGCAGATCAAAAAGTTCAAGGAAAGGCATAGAGAAGTCAGTGATCAATTGAAAAAGGCTAATGAAGAAATTGTCGGACTGCAGGTGCAAGTAGAAGAAAAGAAGCGAATTGAGGAGTGTTAGAAAGCTGAGATTCAGAATAAATTTGATGAATGTACTGTGAACCCCTAAATCGAAGTGCCTACAAAAACACAACAACAAACAATGTTAGAGAGTTATTTTGTACGCATGAATAAGGATTCCCCATGAAATCCATTCACAAAGCTAAAAATAGGAAATAGAACAAAGAAAACAATGAAGAACATAATGGAAATATGAAATCCTAATTTAGCATGCAAACACTTGATCCCATGGGGGAGTTGGTGCAAATATGTGTGTGGATATTTTCCCTTTCCCAACTCCTTGAATGAAAATGTTGATTGAAGATGATTGATCCACTTGATAAGTCCCTCAATGAGCTCCAAAATCTGCAATAAACTAGTTAAGAATATGGATGGAATTTGAGAGATATTTGTGCATAATAACTTTGCATAATTGTGGATGATAAAATGCATGGTGAAGCATTCTATTTATAGAATGTTGAAATGGAAACAAAGCCAAAATAGAGCAATGTGGGACAAAGATTTGGCCAATGGCAAAATGCCACTTGTCCAAATGTGATTGGGTGAGGAATGAGCAAGTTTTGACAAATGTGCCAATAAATGCATTTTTGAATTTGAATTTTGAGAAAAGACATGTAAGAGGGGGAAAGGAAATTGCATTAAATGCCCTTGGCTCAAGGCAAGGACATGTAAGAAGAAGTAAATGCCTTGTTGGAAGGACTTGTAAGAGAGAGTAAATGACATGTTGGAAGGACATGTCATTCAAATTTTGAATTTGAAATAGAAGAATATTCCTCCAAAAGATGCTTTGTTGAGGGAAAATGAAGATTTAATAAATCAATAAATTGATTTATTTGTGCAAGTGGGAAAAGCTAGAGGATTTTGAAGATTAGATTAGATTTAATCAAGATTTGATCAATTTAATGAAGATTAGGAAGTTTGACTTATTTTGACTTAGATTTTTGGATTAATTTAAATCAAACAAGAGAGGAAATGATTTAATGAGTTTAATTAAATAAACATGTTTTGATTATTTAATTAAAGAGATTGAAGTAAGATTAAATTAAATAAGATTTTAATTTATTCAATTTAATAGATAGACTTTAGAGATTTAATTAATTAAATAAAATTAATTATTTAATTAAAAGAGATGGAGAATGATTTAAGAGACTTAATCAAACACATGATTTGTTTAATTAAGAGAAGAAAACAAATGAATTTAATCAAATAAAGATATTCAATTAAATGGTTAGGTCAGGGAATGATTTAGGATGAAATGATGTCAGTAGTCAGACTTAGATGCGCAATGTCAACTTGTACATTTTGTGTGTCTACATTTTGCCCCTCTTTGAAGCAATGTACTTGTTGCATTGATTCAAAGAATGATCTTGTCATGATCAAAATCAAAAAAAATTCTAATTTTTCGATGCCCCACTATTGCCCCAGTGAGAAGAATTGCACTGGTATATTGCCCCCTCGAGATGTTGAATGGGAATGCCAATTGCCAATCAAAATCGCGATAAAATGCGAGAGGAGTGGTTGATGTAGATGAATGGACATTCATTAGCTGTGGGTAGCTTCATGTACCAATTGGGATAGAAATGTTAGTAAAGATAGAAGAATGTGATAGAAGAATGAAAGAATGAGATGATCATGCAAATGGTGATGACTACTTGCCGTGGAGTTGGGATTTTCAAAGGGCGGATTTCCTTATGTTTGATAATACACACAGTACGATGCATCAAGGTATCAAGAACCAGGATGGCGTTGTACCTAGTGTGATGGACTTTGACTCGACAAATCGGATAGGAGTATTCTTGTTCACACCTGACATACGGAACCCTGTCCAGAAAATAGTTCAGATATTTCAAATATCTCAGACCAAAACATAGGAAGGCGAGCCTTTCTATGTGGTCAACAAGAAACTTAAAACACCCTCGCTACAGACTAAACAAAAGCACGCATGACCAAGGTTATATTACAAAGATATCCAACAAGCACAACAGACAAAAGATAATGATCATTGCCCCATTCCTATCTCTCTAAATCCTTCATTCGGACATCATCGAGAGGTCCTTGGAATGAGCACAATGAGATAAATCAAACAAGATAAAGTAAGTGAGCAAACAAACTAATGTTCTTTGTACCGTTAGCCGAGAGAAACGATGTTTCAAAAGATGGGAGCCGAAACTTATTGCCAAAAGATAATGTCCATTGTCGGAACGGATCCTAGGACATGTTAATGACACGTCGTTTTGTTTACCCAAAGTGGTTGGTTTGATAAAAGTGCCCATTGTCGGAACGGATCCTAGGACATGCTTTTATCAAACGATGATGAAATTGATTTATGATTTATATGCCATTGATAAGAAAAGAGTTGACCAACTTGCTTGCTGACTGACCTATACTTGAGATTTTGATAGTTTAGGTTTTCACATTTGACTGCTAGACTTGTTTCCGACTGTTTTACCAAAGGTTGAGGGTGATGACAATTTATTATGGATGATTGATTATTGCGAGTGTAAGCGAGATGAGGCGGATGGATTTTTTTTTCAAATATTTGGATGTTTTTGGAGTTTTGCAATGTTTTGAGCTGTTTTTGGTATTTTTTGAGATTTTCAAATGTTTTGATTTTCAATTTTCCAATGTTTTGAGATTTTCTGAGATTTTGACCAAGAGACTAACCTAAAGACCTATCCTAGGGGCCTCGGGGGCTACCCCATTAAATTAGCCTTTGCCTACGTTATAACGCAGACCACGAAGTCTCGACCGATGATTTGACCGATTTATAGATGGCTTACATATGAGATGAGATGTCGCTTTTATTATGACAATTTCATAGGACTAACCTAAATGTCTCTCTTGGGATAATCAAATGACAAAGCCTCGCTCTAAGCTCTCAGAGATGACGATCTCGACAAGACGCACTGCTTTTTGACTCTCTTTTGAATGACTTTTGACCTCGCTTTTGGATTTTGATATGTTTTAATAAGGACTTGCTCATAGGAGTTGACTCAACGTGGCAAGCATCCCCTCGATCCATCTTGTTGGAGTCAACTGCAGGATATTGGCTTCCAATATCCACATTTATATCCCGGGCTTAGAAATACTCTTGGCTTTAGGAGTGTTACCGTTGAGTCGCTGCTCCTTTAGGTAAGTACTTTTTCCCTGTGCCCTCTAAGATATGTTCAAAGCCAATGAAGAACAACATTCAGAACTCAATCAATCCCCCTTGTAGCCAAAAGGAGAGAGAGAATATATGCAACAGCCTCCTCACCACACCTCTCAAGATAATAGCTCGTTCAATTCTAAAGCCCAAACGAAGTGTGGAGGTGATTGCTTTATCTCAACCCAAAGTCATGAAAAGACCTTGATTCTCAAGATCGCTATAAAGCGTGGAGAAAAGCTGAGCACGCCCTTTCCAATGGCTTTAGTCTAAATGGAAGCCCCTACAAACAAAAAAGTTACACTTGTTCTTTTTAAACCTCAAAGCAATGATGATTCTACTTTAAAGCACCAAATGAAGTGTGAGAAATTGCCTTGTTCAATTGTTAATCCAATAAACCAAATCTAGTAAGTTGTGATCCTAAAGTTCATTTTAGCCTTTGCAAGAAATGGAAAAGGTTCTTTTTAAGCCCAAATGAAAACTAGTGTCCTAAGAAGGAGAAGGATGACAAATTCTTTGAAGAAGTGTTAAACAAACACTTAAGTGTTAAAAAACACTTTGATTAGACAAAATATCATCCCCATGCTCCCCTTTCTTTTGATTTTGATTTCCAACCTGCAAAAGTGATCAAAATGTTAGATGAGATCAAGAAAAACAAAAGGATATAGGGGTTAGAAGAATCATTTACCAAAACACCCTAAAACTTAGCCAAGTTATCATGTGTTTTTACTTTAAATGAAAATTTTAAAATTTAACTCATTAATAGTTAATAAACAACTACACCATTGGATAGCTTACGAAATTCTACCCTATTAAAAAAAAAAAGCATCAAAAAAGACCTTCGTATGACCAAGATATGGTCATTTTAAAACTGACTCATGGGCGCTAAAACAGTGATCATGGGCGCTGCAAGAATGATCAAGAGCATTGCAGGAATGATTAAGGGCGCTAAAGGAGTGTTTACGGGTGCTATAACAGTGATCACGGGTGCTAAAAGACTGATCAAGGGCACTATAACAGTGATCACGGGCGCTAAAATGCGGATTTATGAACATAACTGTAAAAAATGGCGAAAATTTTAAAAACTTGTTAGAATTTGTCGATCAACCCTCCTTCTAGCGCCAATATGTGAACCCCTAATTCGAAGTGCCTACAAAAACACAACAAAAAATAATGTTAGAGAGTTATTTTGTAAGCATGAACAAGGATTCCCCATGAAATCCATTCACAAAGCTAAAAATAGGAAATAGAACAAAGAAAACAATGAAGAACATAATGGAAATATGAAATCCTAATTTAGCATGCAAACACTTGATCCCATGGGGGAGTTGGTGCAAATAGGTGTGTGGAGATTTTCCCTTTCCCAACTCCTTGAATGAAAATGTTGATTGAAGATGATTGATCCACTTGATAAGTCCCTCAATGAGCTCCAAAATCTGCAATAAACTAGTTAAGAAGATGGATGGAATTTGAGAGATATTTGTGCATAATAACTTTGCATAATTGTGGATGATAAAATGCATGGTGAAGCATTCTATTTATAGAATGTTGAAATGGAAACAAAGCCAAAATAGAGCAATGTGGGACAAAGATTTGGCCAATGGAAAAATGCCACTTGTCCAAATGTGATTGGGTGAGGAATGAGCAAGTTTTGACAAATGTGCCAATAAATGCATTTTTTGAATTTGAATTTTGAGAAAAGACATGTAAGAGGGGGAAAGGAAATTGCATTAAATGCCACTTGGCTCAAGGCAAGGACATGTAAGAAGAAGTAAATGCCTTGTTGGAAGGACTTGTAAGAGAGAGTAAATGACATGTTGGAAGGACATGTCATTCAAATTTTGAATTTGAAATAGAAGAATATTCCTCCAAAAGATGCTTTGTTGAGGGAAAATGAAGATTTAATAAATCAATAAATTGATTTATTTGTGCAAGTGGGAAAAGCTAGAGGATTTTGAAGATTAGATTAGATTTAATCAAGATTTGATCAATTTAATGAAGATTAGGAAGTTTGACTTATTTTGACTTAGATTTTTGGATTAATTTAAATCAAACAAGAGAGGAAATGATTTAATGAGTTTAATTAAATAAATATGTTTTGATTATTTAATTAAAGAGATTGAAGTAAGATTAAATTAAATAAGATTTTAATTTATTCAATTTAATAGATAGACTTTAGAGATTTAATTAATTAAATAAAATTAATTATTTAATTAAAAGAGATGGAGAATGATTTAAGAGACTTAATCAAACACATGATTTGTTTAATTAAGAGAAGAAAATAAATGAATTTGATCAAATAAAGATATTCAATTAAATGGTTAGGTCGGGGAATGATTTAGGATGAAATGATGTCTGTAGTCAAACTTAGATGCGCAATGTCAACTTGTACATTTTGTGTGTCTACATGTACAAAGGTTGAACAAGAAGTTGTAACCCTAAGATCTAATATGGAAAAAGAGAAAGCTCTTTAAGAAAAATTCAAAACAAGCTCTACAAAGCTTGATGAGTTGATTGCATCTCAAAAACCTCCCAAGGATAAAAGTGGTCTAAGACTTGAAGAAGGACAAAGCTCAAAGGAAAAACCTATTTCCAACAAAGTGGACAATCATAAGAAGTTTCAAGGAAATATTCATCAAATCAAGAACCAAAGGAGCAATACCAGAAGGATTCCCATCTGACAACCTAATGCTAAAAGGTACCAATATTTTAATGGCTTTTGTTTCTCATACAATAAATTTTTCCATAGAGCAACAAAATGTAGAAGTAGGATGAACTAGAATAGAATGATTCATAATGTTGGATTCTTTATTGGACAATGCTATGCTTGCAATAAGTTTGGACACAGAGTTATCGAGTGTAGAAGAAAAATAATGTTGAATAGGTTTAATGCTAGTAGAAGGATTCAATATTTTCAAGGATAATGTTAGAGATGTAATATCTTTAGACATAAGGCTAATCAGTGCAGGTCAAGGATGAATGCAAATCAGTTTGATCAAAGATATGTTGTGTGCTATACTTGCAACAAACCAGGACATATCTCAAAATTTTGTAGGAGCAAATTTGGGAAGAAACCTAATCCAGAACAAAAGAACAAGTCTGTGAACAAAATAGATCCTACTAAAGCAAGAAAAGAAATGGCTAAGATTTAGAGGAAAAAGGAAGAACCTAAGAAAAATGATGAGTCAAATACATTTGTATCTGCATTTAGTACAGATACCTCTTCCAAAAATTGAATCCAATAATGGTGTCAGGGGTCGCAGTTACAAAGAAATATGAAAATCCCCCAATATATGTGGTGTCAAGCAGTGGCACAAGGATATGTGGTGTGAGTCATCATTCTGAAGGAATTGGAGAAATCTCCAACAAAAAATAGGTAGATCTGGAGAATTGCGAGACCCTCTTTGGTTTACAGTGTGCTTCATAAAGTATTTATCAACTTCAAAATTTGAAAGGCAATAAATGCGAATTAGGGAAAAATTCTTAAGTAATAAAGCAAGAAGCTAAGTTAAGGTAAGGCACATTTGCGCAATTGGGAAGAAGCAGTGAAAGTTGAAGTGAGTTAAAGGTGATTCAAAGCATCGTACATCAAAATCCTAGTTCTTGACAAGTAGAAAATGTATTCTCTATTATCTGAATTCTATGGATTTTAAAGTTAAAGGAACTTTCTATTAAAGCATATTCAAGCTATTTCAGAAGAATGGCTACTCCTACTATTGTGAAAATATCTGAGAGACCCCAACCTAGATTTAGAAGATTTTCATGGAAAGTGTATGAAAATGATCTTGTGGGTGCGTTCTCACATATTCTAAGCCATGTGCTACCCATTGAAGATACAAGAACATACATTCATGGGAAGTTAGAAGAATTCAATCACCGAGAGACGAAAGATTTGTGGGATAATGAGTTGATGGGAGATGATCTACTACTTAAGCCAGAATATGAAAACCTAGTTCAAATGAAGTTGAACATTTGGAACTGGTTTCCAAACTTTTCCAATCAGAGTGAAGCGAAGTTTGTTAGAATGGCCTTGAGTAGGGTTCATAGAAAATTTGTGTGGACAAATGAACTAGGGGTTATCAACAAGGAGGCAATTCAAGTTGTAACTTGTCTTTGTGATACTAGAACCATTCAAGTTCTAAAGGTGGTGAAAAATGATGAAGTCACAAGGTTGAATGGTGCTAAATTTGATGAAAGATCTTTAACTACAAAGTCTATTGCAAACCCTATCATCAAGTATGTTGCCATCATTATTGGGCATAAAATTTATTTCACCAACAGGGTAAATTCAATGTCTGCTATGACAATTCACACTACATATGAAATGGTGAAGAAAGGAAAATATTTTGATCTTTGTGAGTTGCTTAGGTTGAAACTTATGGAGAACCTGAGTGTGACTAAGGAAAAGAAGCATTTCTTTAAATTTGGCACTTTAGTTGTTTATTTGTTATTCTATTTCTTGAGGGAGTTACCAGGAAGAAAAGGCATAATATGGGATAACACTAGGCCGATTGCTATCAAATTTTTGATCATCTACATAGTCTAGGATATTTTAGGTCATAGAACAATCCCCTAATTGATTTCTTTGCAATATTTTAGAATGAAATGCATGAAAGAGACTGGATTCCAAGGAGTCTAGTGAAGAAGTATAAAAAAAAGATAACCCTTCTTATATCTATATATGAATGCATCATTCAGGCTGTAGAACCCAAAACTCGATGGATTGAACCACTGGGATATGATATTGATGAACAAATGGCGGAGAGGTACATTGAGATTCTGTTGGATAGTCCTAAGGACCCCTCTCTTCCTAGGCATGGAATTGATGAGGAAAAATCTACTGAAGTACATTTAGAGGCTACCACATCTAAAAGAAGAAAGAAATTTGAAGCTTTCTTCCAAGGTCAAACATTTTCTAAGGATGATACAAAATAGTTGAAGGAGGATCTTGATGAAAAAAAAGCCAAATTTTTTGAACACCCCTCCAAACCCAAAAAATTAGAAAGACTATCTTTCAGTGCTACACCGACACCTATCTCCAGTACAACCACCTTCAGTGCTACTAATATTTTGAAATGGAAGAAGAAAGAACAAATTTTACCCGCATTTGTTGATATTGTTGCCTCTACCGGTCCCAGTACTAGGGAATCTAAGAAAACGGACATACCTCCTATTGCACCATCTACTACTTCAGGAAGAAGAAGAGTAAAACAAAAGGCTGACAGGAAAAGAAGTTTGAGTGATGTTGTTGAGGAAGAAATAGAAATTTGCATAGAAGAAGAGTATTAAATGAAAAGAAACAAAAAGGGTAGTACCTCCCATGAAGGAGCTAAAACCAAAGTTGATATCTCTACAGATGAGGAGTCAGAGGAAGAGGAGGATACTTACCAAATCCATATACATACAAAGAAGAATGAAGAAGGCTCATCTAATCCTGTGGAGGACATGCTTGGATCTCCTCTGGTAAGTCATCAACCACCTTTAAATCTAGAAGCCTTAGTAAACAATATGATTGATGATGACCTTATCCCAACTACTGAGTTATATGATAAGGTTAATGATGAAGGGAAATAAACCATCATAAGTGCATTTATAAAGTACATAGTTATTTGTAATATAAATATGGATACCATATAGTCCAAATTTATTGAAAAATATGTGGAAAGAATTAGTACTTAGAAGGCAAGAGGCTTTACATGTTGAAGACAAGATGAGAAGTGAAGCCTTAAAATCTATTAGTTCCACTTTTTCAGAGATAGAAGTTGCAAATATGCTAAAAGAATGTTCTACATTGTTTAGAGTCAAGTAGATAGTTAATATGTTAATGACTAAGGAAGATGACTATATGGAAAAAGTAAGGCAAGAAACTCAGGATGTAATCAAAAAATTAGCAAGGAGCTATGGGGAAAGAACCAGTTCTTCATCCCACACTGCTTAGGAAAAGGAACATGCTATGATTGCAAAAGTAATGGATAATCCAATCTTGGAGATTGTTGATGAGACACTTGGTATTTCGGAGACCCCTACCCCTCTGATTGAAATAGAAGAAACTACTAGCAAAAGGTTCAATGATCAACATATAGATAATTTCAATCATAAGAGAGAAGAACATCAAGAATCTACTAGAAATAGGGAAGAGAAAAAAAAAAGATGAAAGTGAAGGGAGTAAGGAAAAAAATAATAATAATGACAAGGATGATGAGGATAGAAGGGAGAAAGAAAACAAAGACAATTCCTCTAGAAAGTCATCCCGAGAAGAAGAAGAAAAATAAAAGGAAGAAGAAGAAGAAGAAGTAGAAGAAGAGGAAGAGGAAGAGGAAGAGGAAGAGGAAGAGGAAGAGGAAGAGGAAGAGGAAGAGGAGGAGGAGGAGGAGGAGGAGGAGGAGGAGGAGGAGGAGGAGGAGGAGGAGGAGGAGAGGAGGAGGAGGGAGAAGGGAGGAGAAGTGGAGAAGGAGGAGGAGAAGAAGAAGGAGAAGCAGAATTAGAATCTCTGCATAAAATTGTTTCCAGGGAAAAAGGTGTCTGGGATGATGGAAATCCATCTTGGGAAGCAATTCTCAAGGAGTTATAGGGTGCCCCCAATTCCTGATTTGAATTTTTCATCTTTTCCCAGTCTTTGTCCTTGATGTCGAAGGGGGAGAAGAGGAGAAGAGGAGAAGATTATGTATAAAGAATTTTATGTTATGTGTTTTTTTCTTGTACATATGATAGGGGGAGTTGAGTACATTAGTGTTGCACAATATTTTGTTTTGAAGAAAGTCTCATTTTTTGCACATGTTGCCATCAATGACAAAGGGGGAGATTGTTGGAAGAATGAAGAAGGTGACCTCTGGGTTTTTTGTCATTGATGCCAACACTGATTGGAAACTGATTGAGTAAATTGTGTGTCTACACTCATCCAGAAATCCTCTCAGTATAAGGAAATTCTATGAGTTTTTGATATGTTGCTCAAGAGTGTCAAGTACAACCATAAATGAGTTTTCATCAAGTTTGTGTGATCCGGTTGAGTTATCCAAGTGAATAGCAAGATTAAATTTTAGCCGAGGGTTAAGTGAAACCGTGCTTATCTGGCAAATGTTTAAAGTATTTTTCATTAGGTCCAGGCTGACCTAATTAATCTTTTTTATGATTTTTTGAATGTTCCAAAAGCACTTTTGATTTAAGCCAACAAATATTTTTGAGTTATGCATTCAATTAGGTTGACCTAATTCATGTATAGAGATGAAGTTATGTATATATATAAGTGATGCGGATGAATTATATAAGGTTATGGATA